>NQII01000078.1:34378-48667 GCA_002778355.1 Clitarchus hookeri | reverse complement strand
TTAGAACTGCCCGACCTTTCCTTCCGACGAGCGTAGGGAATGGAGTTTTACTCCACACTGGCGTCCACACGGAGAACCACGTCGCCGCCTGGCTCCCCAGCCCCTCATTTCTTTTCCTTTTTTACTATTTTTATTTATTTTTATTTTCAAAAAACAACAAACAACAAACAACTGCAATAGTAATAATAATAATAAAACAAAGCATAATAGCACAAAACAAAAAGTGACAAAGCTAAACAAATCAAATCTAAACAAAACACTATATAAAAGAATAAAATATTATATAGAGAAACATAGCAATGCAAAACAAACAGTACAAATAAACCAACAAACACAAAAAAGACATAGTATTCAAAATAAGATAAAATAAAATGCAAATGAGTTCTATTAATATAATATAGCAGTACATGCAATCACTGCAATCAAACAATAAACAATCAATTCAGATCAATTCAAAACAATTCAAAATATAAATGATACATTTTAATATCTTATAAAATAAAACAAAACTAACTGAATACAATAAAATAAAAATAAATAAAAAGAAAATAAAATAAAAAATAAAAAATAAAATAAACACACAAAACAAACTACTGCTCTCACACCACTCCCCAGCATATCACTATTACTACGACTACAATTATTACGGCTATAAACCTTTATTAAGGGTTTTAATAATTTTGTATACACTACTCAGAAATTTATTAACAAAATCCACTATTTCAATATTATAGATTTCTAATGTTTGTAAAGGCCAGAGTTCCTGTTTTTTTCTTAATTTGGTTTCTAATATTTTTCTCTCTTCCTTAAACATTTGACATTGATACATAATATAATAGACATCTTGAGGAGCACAACCGCACTGGCAAGTGCCTTCGTCCACTTTGTTTACGTTAGAATTTTTAAAGAGTTTATTTAAAGTATGTTTTTTTGTAAAATACCACTCATTAATATTTTTTATATAATTTTTTTAAGTTAAGTTCGCTACTGTGTGTTTTAGATTCTTCATACCAATTGTTTATTCAGTCTATATATAGTTCCTTTTTAAGTTCTTTTATAATGATCGGGCATTCACTATTGTTCTTTTGTATCCAAATTATGTTATCTAAGTCAATCTATTATATATATATTGCCCTTATAATTAATTTCCTCACTTTCGTTTGTAATACTGTAAGTTACATTTCTATATTTTAGGCTAAAGCCTCTAGGGATAATTTTGCTTGATGTTAACACTGCCAGGTAATAGGTGGTTGGTGTAAAATTCATTAACTTAATCAAGTCATAACGCTGGAAGGCCCTTAGGGTTCTTTTGATGTTAGTATGATCGATCCGGCCACAAAAACATGATGAAGTGTACTGTACTATATTTAAATAAAGAGCTTTATAAATTATTATCTTATTGCTGTAATTATATTTTCGAATATTCCAAATTATTTGCTTAAGTCTTTAAAATATGGTTCTTACTTTATTGGTAATATATCTAACATGTGCAAAAAAGCTTAACCTATTGTCTAAAATAACACCCAAAGAAACTATTTCTTTTTTTAAATTTAATTGAATTTGAAATGTATCTAACTGTGGGTGTCTTACGATCTTAGTCTCCCTTTAACTTAATAGCAAAGTTTTTTTTNTAATTGAATTTGAAATGTATCTAACTGTGGGTGTCTTACGATCTTAGTCTCCCTTTAACTTAATAGCAAAGTTTTTTTTAATTGATAATTTAAGATTTTTCTTCTCCATCCACTGGTATGTTGTTGCCATAATTTCGTGTGCTTTCATTTCTAAATCCTTTCTATTGTTACCTTTAATTAGTATTAAACAATCATCCGCAAATGCAATGATTTCTATATTATTTTCACTATTTAGTTCTATGAATTCATTTATGACTAGGTTCCAGAGCGTTGGGCCTAATACTGATCTTTGTGGGCATCCTCTATTTATTTCTCTTTTAATTATTAACTGATCTTCTGAAATTATTATTACTCTGTTGTTTAAATAATCCCACAGGATTTCTTTTAATTGTTGTCCTAATTTTAGTTTGATGATTTGTTTTTTAATGTCGTGCCATGTTACTGTAGAGAAAACATTGCTGATATCCATTGATATCCCAAGTATGAATTTATTTGTGTAATATTAATGATTAGCATAAGTTTGTTTATTGCGAATTCTGTGGATTTATTCTTTCTAAAACAGAATTGATTTTTATGTTAGTATTCCTATATTGTTTGCTGAATTTTATTAAATATAATTCTCTCATATATTGTACCAAAAATGGGGAGTAGGTAAATTGGTCTGTATGGACTAATGTTGTTTTTAGGTTTATTGTTGCCTTTATATAGAAAAATAATTTTGCCGATCTTCCAACACTCTGGAAACCTACCCTCTTTAAAACATTTATTTATTACATTGCTAAAAATGTCTTTAATTTCGTCCCAGATTCTGATAATAACTTCAATTGTTATGGTGTCAATCCGGGTGCCTTTTTAAGACTACATCTTTTTATAGCTATTTCTATTTCTTCCTCACTAATTTANTGATTTGTTTTTTAATGTCGTGCCATGTTACTGTAGAGAAAACATTGCTGATATCCATTGATATCCCAAGTATCAATTTATTTGTGTAATATTAATGATTAGCATAAGTTTGTTTATTGCGAATTCTGTGGATTTATTCTTTCTAAAACCGAATTGATTTTTAAGTTAGTATTTCTATATTGTTTGCTGAATTTTATTAAATATAATTCTTTCATATATTGTACCAAAAATGGGGAGTAGGTTAATTGGTCTGTATGGACTAATGTTGTTTTTAGGTTTATTGTTGCCTTTATATAGAAAAATAATTTTGCCGATCTTCCAACACTCTGGAAACCTACCCTCTTTAAAACATGTATTTATTACATTGCTAAAAATTTCTTTAATTTCGTCCCAGATTCTGATAATAACTTCAATTGTTATGGTGTCAATCCGGGTGCCTTTTTAAGACTACATCTTTTTATAGCTATTTCTATTTCTTCCTCACTAATTTATTCTGTTGTTAGGTTTTCTTCCTCACTATTTGTTATTATAATGATATTTTCTTCTTTAGTCATTTTTAAATCAGGTAAAAGTTTATTCATTAGTTGTGTATAAGTATCTTTAATAGTTTTAGTATATTGGTTATATATTTTTAAGCTACTATTCGGTTCCTTTTTCATTAATTTTCTTCTAGCAATTTTATCGACTACGTTTCAGGGAGATTTAAGGGCCTCTTCTGTAATAAATTCCGTCCATTTATTATATACATTTTATTTTATTTTATTTTTATATGGTTTTCTGATGGTTTTGTACTCTTCTTTATACAGTAGTTTAGAATTGCATTTGCAGCATCCTTTAAATTTCCTATGTATTCTGTTTACTTGTTTTCTCATAAAGGTCAAATCATTATTACACCACCAGTTTTTTTTATATTTATTGTTTTTTGTACATTTGGTTTGGATTTTACATGAATTTATTATTAGTTTCTGTAATTTATCTATTATATCATTTAGTNCCGTCCATTTATTATATACATTTTATTTTATTTTATTTTTATATGGTTTTCTGATGGTTTTGTACTCTTCTTTATATATTAGTTTAGCATTGCATTTGCAGCATCCTTTAAATTTCCTATGTATTCTGTTTACTTGTTTTCTCATTAAGGTCAAATCATTATTACACCACCAGTTTTTTTTTATATTTATTATTTTTTGTACATTTGGTTTGGATTTTACATGAATTTATTATTAGTTTCTGTAATTTATCTATTATATCATTTAGTNATTTTTTGTACATTTGGTTTGGATTTTACATGAATTTATTATTAGTTTCTGTAATTTATCTATTATATCATTTAGTTGTTCATCGTGATTAATTTGATTAATTCCTTGTTTCATTCCTTCTCTAGTTTAGTCCCAATTAGTTACATACTGGTGGAGTCTTTTAGGTGTTTGAGGTGTTTGTGTTTTGTCTATTATTATTGTTTTTAAATTAATAGTAATTTATTGTGATCACTAATGCTTGATTATACCTTCCAATCAGTTATTTTACTTTCTAAATGTCTTGATACTAGTGTTATGTCTATGTTTTCTTGCCCGTGGATGGGGTCGAATGTGAACATGTTACCTTCCTTGTTACAGATTAACCAGTTATATTTTTCTATTAAATTTATAATTTCTTCTCCTCTTTCGTCTGAGTTTTTGGAATACCATATTACCGATTTTACATAANAAATTAAAACCTTTGCTAGCATTACTTCTTTAGTTGACAAATATTGCAAATTTAGAATCTCATATATAGAGTTCACAATGATAATTGCCAGGCATAAATTTTATAATTAATTACCAGTTGCCAGTCTTTATTTAAATTAATATATTTATTGCAAAAAAGATAAGGTTCTTGTAAAATTGCTATATCAAATTGTTCTTCATTTAGTTGGTTAGTAAAATCTGTCGTTACTGTTTTAGATCTTTATAGATTTAATTTAACTATCTTTAAATTACATTCACTTTGCTGGTTCATAAAAAATTAGCTTTAAGGTGTAATGTGAATTAAAAAAAATTACATACTTTATATAATACATAAAAATTCTAATCGCCAAAGTCTGTTTCTCTTTTCAGTTTATCTTTATCTTTTGCCATTATAAAACACGGGCAACTACTGTCGGTCACTACTTGCCTTATATATATACCTTGTTTGTTATTCCTGATACAATTAAGACATTTGACGTTATCCACTACTTGGCATACCCTCATGTCATGTCCGGATCCACCACACTTACCACATACATTTTCCCGTTGTCTACATCTCTTGTCGGTATGCCCGTAGCGCCAATACTTTTAAAGCGCATAGGTGAAATGAAATCTTTAATTTTGTAGGCCTCCCAGTTGCAATATATTTTATTTTTGTTTTTAAGGATTCTATAAATTTTTGGATTAACTTCAATAACTATGTTTTTCCTGTTATTTATTACTTTGGTTTCAAAACATATGTTAGTGTTATTTTTGTGCTCCTCCTCGTCTATTAAATCTGTTAAATTTTGCTCGTAAATTTTTTCCGTGACTTCTTCTTTGGTTATTTCTNCCGTGAATTCTTCTTTGATTATTTCTGAATTTTCCTCATAAATGATCAACTTGGGGTTCCTCTTCTGGAGTCGGTCTATTTTTAGTTTAACTTTCATCTTGGTAATTTTGTCTTCTCCTTTTTTTAGCTTGTTCTTCATCTGGCATTTTCAATATGATAGCTTGTGAATTTGTTTTGATGATCCTATTAATTTGAATATTTTTTTCGTTATGCCTAATGTAGTTAGTCAGTTCTTTCCTGGTATTTCCACTACTTCCATCCTTTTTGAGTTGTTCGGGTCGAATTATGATCTTGACTGGTTCTAACTTCCTTTTCTTCATCCAATCTTGTCCAATTTCCTGCCATGTTTCAATTATAGTAGTTTGCTGCTTCCTTTTATTTTCTCTCTCCATTAGAATATCCTCCATGTTTGCTTTTAGTCTAATTATTTCGTTATTTAGCCGCATTATGATATCCTGTATTTCAGTTATTTTGCCAATAATTTCAGATTGAGATCCTTTTTTGTTCTTTATAATTGTTTCGAGTTCTTTCACGGTTTAAAATGTTCTCTTTATTGTTTCGTTTGAATCTTCCAATTTCCCTTTCTTTCTGTTGTCTAACGTAAGTGAATCTTCCTCTCTTTCTCTTTTTTCGACTTCTTCTTGCAGCGTAGTATTTGTTGTTTCTTCTAATTCGCTGTCCCGATTATCCGTTGCCCATATTAATGATTCCTGTGAAATGTTGTGGTCCTTTTTCCTTTCTGATGAAGTTTCTATGCTTGGTGGAGGAGTTCGCCTTGTCTTGCCGGATTTATTGAATATTTCTTGTTGAATGTTTATTTTGGGTATAGAACTAGTGATCCTACTAGGTCTACCGGTGCCAGGATTCGCCGCCATACTACTATACTACTCTAAACTAGAGGTTTGGTGGCCCCGGTCGTCGGTCCTACTCACCTTGTCAAATTCAATCCCCTAGTGTGAATAAAAATTAAAAAATTTAAATGTCAAATAAAATAAATGAAAATGTTTGTAGATTGTTCTGCACTGTCTTCTGAATTCAAATATATCTTGTTTTCCAGTTTCTTCCAATTAGTGTCCGAAATATGAGAGTTTAAAATTTATGCTGACAAATTATTTTATTGATTCGGGTTTTTTAAATTGTTTATCTAATTGTACCCAAGTGACTGATTCCAAATAAACCTTTCTTTTTAAATTCAAATATTTGTTTCCGAAATATTTCAATTTAAATTTTTTGCTGAAATGCCATTTTTTGGTGATTAGGGTAAAAATTAATTATTTTTATATTAATGTGTAGCCAGTATATGCAAACATAGGTTTCCTTAAGGCGAAATATTTTCACCGTTTTCGCCTAGCATGCACGATTTAGGAGTTGTGAACGATTTTATAAAATAAAAAAAAATATATAAAAGGTTTTAAAAAAAATTTATAAATTCTTTGAGATTATATGAAATCCTATATTTATCTTTTAGAATGTAGCTATTTTATGGTTTATGAACTGAACTAGATGGTCTTAATTTATGATTTACGAAATTTTGTACGCTATACAAGTGGTCCTGGAACTAATTCGAGAAACCCCAGTACTTTTCCATTGTGATTTCAAAAGAGTTCATCGTGGGTTCGTTTACCTTTTTGGCTGGGACTTCAACTTCGCGAACTGGGGTTTCGCAGGTTACCTCAGGTTGTTCACTTCAGAATGGAGCCCAACCTACTTATGCATGCTAAGCTACTAAACAAATTTATGACTAAACTATTTAACTAATTTTAATGAAATTTTCTACAGCCGCCCAGGTACTTATACAGTTTTATATTTAATTATAATATATTCTGTTTAAATAATATTACAAGAGTTATTAAGTTTTTAAAAAAATATAATTTAAAATAAAAAGTTTTTCAAGTTTTTGTTATATACATTTACAGGTCCCGAACACGCAGATTATAAATGTAAAACTGTATTTAATTTATGTGATGTCTTATACTCACCACAGTCTTCTGAATTCTTAATAATATTTTTATAAATTTATGTCCTTAAATGTTGTCCGATTTTCTTGAAAATTGGTTCACTGCTCTGCCACTGGGGGATCACTACACTTGCATTAGATTTTCTTCATTTCACCATTTTCCCGGTTTTTAGACCGACCAACCGGGAGCTACCAGAGACACCTCCTACTCGACTGGAGACATCCTGGGAACTCGTTTTTGTATACAGCGCAAAACACGTTCACTTTGAGGGAAGCGCGCTCGTGTTCGGTGGTTTCATGTGGAGGCTCCTGACCCCATATCAGCACGTTGTGCAGGTTCACCTTACCATTGTATGGAACGTCGCTTCATCAATAAAAACCAGCTTAGAAATGAAGGCTTCGTCTACCTCGTTCTGGGCAAGAACGAACGCGCAGAAATCACGGCTCAGTTCTTTATCCCTTTCGGTAAGAGACTGTACAAGCTGTGACCTGCATGGTTTGTACAGCAATCNAAATCACGGCTCAGTTCTTTATCCCTTTCGGTAAGAGACTGTACAAGCTGTGACCTGCATGGTTTGTACAGCAATCGCTTTCGCAACACTGTCCATACCCTCGATGGAGGGATTTGCATTACCCGGCTTGCTTGTCGAATTGATTTTCTTGGACAGCGAACGAACGCTTGTTGAACCCGTTGCACATTCTCTTCGGAAACGCGTGGCCGCCCGGAACTTTTGCCTTTGCATAGGCAGCCTGTGTCACGGAACTGACGAAACCAATGTACGATACTCCACCTATCGGGAGGGAAAACGTCCGTATTTGCGACGGNCTCTTTCGCAACACTGTCCATGCCCTCGATGGAGGGATTTGCATTACCCGGCTTGCTTGTCGAATTGATTTTCTTGGACAGCGAACGAACGCTTGTTGAACCCGTTGCAAATTCTCTTCGGACACGCGTGGCCGCCCGGAACTTTTGCCTTTGCATAGGCACCCTGTGTCACGGAACTGACGAAACCAATGTACGATACTCCACCTATCGGGAGGGAAAACGTCCGTATTTGCGACGGAATTTACGTTGAATAGTCGTAACCGATTCCCATTTAGCAAACTGAATAACNTTACGTTGAATAGTCGTAACCGATTCCCATTTAGCAAACTGAATAACACAGCACGCCTTCTGTTGTTCCGTCACCATCGCGATACGGACTAACACATAACACACGCTCATAGTGCGACGACAGACTCTCTTAGTGTCATCTCTCGGCACTTAAAGGAAACATCACACCATCTCCTTCGCATTACGAGTCCGGGCTGCTGAGGGATGAACATCGTGCTCGTGGCTGCTCCGACACCGGGATCTACCCGCCCCTTGGGACCAGCGAAGGCCGAGGACTTCTGCGAGTGCGGCGGGACTGCAGCAGCTCGGGTGCGGCGACTACTCCGCAACTCGTCGCGTCCCCAGGTGGCGGATAGGGGATCTCCAGGCTCTGGAGTGGCTGGGAATATTCAAATACCAGCCCGCGGACCAACTGGCCGGTGCGACAGTGCCGTCGTCGTGGACGTCGGGGTCCTGGGTGGCCCAGTACGAGTTGGCGAAGCGCATCAGAGGGTGGCAGCTCAATGATCAAGGCGGGGAGGGGGATCTCGAGGTGCTGAAACAATGCGAAGTGTAGCGAACCTCACTGCTGGATTCTGCGAGCTGCTGACTGCTGGTGCGTGAGGAATGGCCATGGAATGCGTCGGGCCTCGGAAGCTTCGATGTCAGCCTCCACTCCAGGGCCAGCTACATTCGCCTCCAGCTGGTAGATCCTGGATGTCCCGCCGAGCCAGAGCTCACCCCGACCGACGGATTATTTTGGAGGAAGAGGGAGGGTGTGGCCCCCTCTGTAGCAGCCCCTCACCTTCACCCACGGTGTGGAGATCCTGGCGTCGGCGCGGAAGAGTGAAGATGGTGTAGGTGCCATGACTGAGCTGCCCACTTCGCCGACTACCACGACGAGAAGCAGGGGGGCCCTGCATTCTTCAGCTGCTGTCAATATTATTGTGCAGGTGCGCCTGCGCAGAAATATTGAGAGCAGTCTCCCCTCAAGGGCGCTTGCGCCCACATATATTTTCTCTTCTAGAGTTTCATAACCCACTTTAATAGCATGTTACCCATACCTGCTGCCTCCTTTAGCATTTTTTAATGCATGATAAAGTTTTGAACTTCTTTCCTGTCGAGAGGGTTTTTACTGTGTCTATGCAGGTTTTTCCCCTCTCCCTTTTTAGAAATAGCTCAGCTATTACACACTCAGGGATGCAGTCATGGCCACAAACCTGGCCATGGCTGCTTTATCCCTCTTTGCCACGATGCACTCCTCCTTTCCTGAATTCCCTCTCATGTAGGCGTATGGGGCTTAGCCTTGAGATGCAACACAGTCCAGACCTACCCCCGGACAACACTTAACACTTAGTTATTAGGGTAGTTAGTAAAACAAATAAATATAAATAAAAAACTCCTTCGCATTGAAGTGTCGGATGCGAGCTTGCTTCCCCCTCACCTCCTCATTCCTAGGGTCACGAAACGCTTTCCAAACTGTAACACCGGACATGCTGACAAGAGCGTGGAACAAGATAGATTATCACGTAGATGTCGTTCGGGCTGCTCATGGTGGTAACATTGAACATTTATGAATGTATAGTAAACAAACTTCACGGTTCCACGGTTCATTTGATTAGTCAATCAAGGTTGTAGGTTGTTTTGTTTTGATATTATAGACCTTAAAATTTGGAGTATTCTTTTATACTCATCCTGTATTATCCTGGATGATTGTAATATAATTTTAAACAACAGGTTATGTTAAATTTATACACGAATTAGACTCTTTCAAAAAAGTGCAGTTTACAAAAAACTAGTAGTCTACAAATACCATGTATATTTTTACACTAGTAAACAGTCGACAGTGCAGTAGAGGGGTTGGGTTAATCTGGCTTGGCCTTCCCAACTGTTTCTCACAAATATCCAAGTGAAGGGTCGGAAATGGGGGAGTGGAAATAAGGGGGGCATAGGGAATGGAATAATAAACAGCGAATTCGGAAATTCACCGAAGTATACACTATTAGTGAATATTCTGGTGTACAATGATTAAACGTTTTTCTGAAAAAATTTTTGTTTATATTATTATTTAATAGATTCCGGGGAACATATAAACATGCACAAAATAATTTTAAAATACCAAAATTACTTTACAAATACAGATATGCAATTATTTCCTTAATTGGCATGTTTTCCTTTTATACGGAAAACCTGTATCAGATTTTCTGTATTGTTTATATACTTTGCAAGACACAATAATTTATTTTGGTTTAAATTCGTAGTTTTACTATCCGCAATTCCAACTATCAATAAAAGTATTAAATTAATAATTAATTATTGCTTTAATTTGTATGAAAATTAATTAATGTTCCGGTGCACATCTACCAGGCCCGCCGAATTTTTCAGGCTGGTTGAACCATTGGGTTAATCTGATCAACCGGACTGGATCAAAACAGTAGTTTCCGACGTGCGGTGTACACTGGTAGATACATCGATGAAATTCCGAATACGCAGATTGAGANCCAGCCAACCACATATCCACATCATGAAGTTCCCATGGCACGGAAACATATTCTGAAAGATGTTCAAGTTTCAAACGTTTCTCAATTTTGAACGTAATTTACTAATTTGTGAGTTCATTTCAATGTAATTATGATAAAGCAACCAAATCAATTGAAAAATAGTTCTCGTATACTTTCAAATACAATTACTTTTATTTTATCATAAAATGTTTTTCATAAAAATTCCTAAATATAATTTAAACACAATGTAACATTTTAGCTCAAGTGCTCCTTGAAGTCATAGCAACACTGTAAAGTAATACCTTTGGTATCTGTCTCTTCGTTCCCCTTAGATCAGGGTTTGATGTTTCGATCAGGGTTTGATGTTTCGCAATATTTACTTTATAATTTATCTTACAATTTTAAATAGTACTACGGGTGACCCACTGGACAAATTTTCATGAAAATAATTTTTTGTGTACTGATGTCTTATATCTACCATGGTTTAATTTATAAATTATATGGCCATTATTTTACACACTTCTCATACTGCTACTTAGGGCTAAAGCCAAACTCGAGTTCTTATCGGGCTCCCAAGCATCCTGCTTACTATCGGCAGTCGGCTCATGATTGTCAAAAGCAGCGTCAACAACCTCATCAGTGTATTTTCCCAAATGTAATGGAAAATATGTTACTTATGAGCAGTGTGACAATGTGTTTGTAATATTATATTTTATTATAAACTATTTAGAAGAAATACTTCTAAATGCAAGATAAATAAATTTGAAGATTTGCGAGTTGCTTGACCATTCGTCTAGTAAAGCGCGTTTTATTTGTTAACGATGAAATTAAAAACTTTTGCCGCTACTGCAACAGGAACTGAAGAAAAACAATCACACCATTAGCTCATCTTTAACAGACATATGATAATAAGTTCTTCGTGTACTAACTGCATATATCACAAACATAATCTTCTTTTAAATAGGAATCATTAAATGACTCCAGCGAACTGAAGGACGTAAGTGAAACGAGAACTAAACTAATTGAGGAATTATTACTGTTCACGAAAACAATTTTGACAACTACATTCCTTGATAGGTTATTTGCTTATTTAGTATTAGTCATGTCTTAGAAAATATATGTTCTGCAGGCTCAGGTATTCATTTGCCAAACGCNTTATTTGCTTATTTAGTATTAGTCATGTCTTAGAAAATATATGTTCTGCAGGCTCAGGTATTCATTTGCCAAACGCCAATAAGTTGCGTAGCTTCGCACATTTGTTTTCCAGGTTAATGATGATTTAACGAATATAACTAGGACGTGATAAGTAATATCTGTTCACTTAATTTCTTCGTAATATAAAAGTATATGCTCTACGAGGAAACACTAGACCTATTAATACGGATATGCGCGCGCCGTCACCAAAACACAAAGTAATCAATGCTATAAGAAAAGATGGAAAATATCGATACCCCAACGTATCTGTACTGTTTTCGACTGCTCCGCGTATCTATATATTGTCGGACTGGCCCGAGTATCGGACCAACCTCACGGATCGCGTGGTGGTGTCGAGCCTGTTCAACACCGTGTCGAGCTTTCGCAGAGTATTGCACAATGTCGATCCTGTTCGATCCTCGGTAAAATATCACAAAAATTAAATTTGTAGTAACACATATATGACCAAAATTCTCAAGCCCGTAAGAATAACGTATCCTGTAATGTCTCTTGTTTACATTTATAACCTCGAGTATTGTAGGAGATATAGTAGTAATAGAGTGTAAAATTTACAAAATATTTTACCTTTTTTAGCTTTTATAAAATTATTGGTTGGTTTTAAATGGAATCTTTATTTATTCTCGTTAGCGTTACTCTTTCCCAGGAGTATGCAAAAAAGCAGCAGATTATGTGCATAAAGGCCTGGATAGACAAGCGTTGAAAAGACGGCGGACGACATGTGGCGGGTTACCCATTGAAATGTTAAAATATATGGGCAGACAAGAAACTGCTGTTTAAGTGCTGCATGCAGATATTAGAAAATATTTTTTTTTATGTTGGCTAAAATATTGCTTATATAATTCTGAAGGTGGGTATAGAAATGTGATTGTTTATATCCTCAAGCAGAACCCTGCAAAACCCTACCCGTTTAGGTCCGGCTCGGCCCCGCCCGACCCATACACAGTCGAATCATATTATTATGACCTCCTGCTTGAAGTGTCATCTGCAGCATGTATGCACCCTATGGTGAATGGCCTGTGACGTGGGCTGGTGAAGCAGGTATATACTGCGACCGACAGGCTGGCTGTACATATTGCGCTTCCTGCTTTCATGGGTAAGGGGAGCGAATTAACCGAGTTGAAAAAAGGGTTGATCATCGTCTTTTGGGCTAAAGGGGGTAGCATTTCAGAAACAGCGACGCTTGTAAATTGTTTACGTGCATCTGTGGTGAAGAAGTACCGGGGGTGGACTAATGGCACCATTGGGAATAACCGTTGTGGAAACTGCGGAGCACCAATGCCATTGATGTTCGAGGTGAACGTCGACTACGACGGTGGGTGAAAACCAACGGACAGACTACATATGAACNAGGCCAACAGACAGACTACATATGAACAGCTCACCATCCAAATGAACCAGGGATAATTCAGACAAGTATCTGCCACAGCAGTTCAGTGAACCCTTCTGCGAATAGCACTCCAGAGTAGACGGCGGCTGACTGCACTCTTGCTAACACAGGTGCATCGACGAAAACGTTTGGAATTTGCTCGAGAGTATGGCGACTGGACCACTGCTGATTGGCGATGAAAAGCCTTCTTCAATGAGTCACGCTTTCAGCTGCACAGAACGGATGGACGTCAGCGTGTCCGGCGAGAAACGTCGGAGAACCGACACCCTGCATCCATTGCTGGACGAACACAATGCGGTGGGGGCAATGCTATGGTCTGGGGAATGTTCTCGTGGTATTGTCTAGATTCTTTTCGGCTCTCAAGACCTCGATGTTAAGACCTGCTCAAATCTCTTCGCTCACTATAGGTACTATCATCCGTGTGGAAGGCACTCTTGAACTATTTGGTTATGAAACCCTCCTCGTCGAACACGTCCACTTGTAGATAATGATTCTCTTTCCTCGGGAGAATGGGATCTTCCAGCACTATAATGCGCCTTGCCACGCGGCTAGAAGTATCCGCACGTGGCTAGAAGGGCACGAACAATACTTAAAAGTTCGTCCCCGGCCCCGAAACAGCCCCGATCTCAATCCAATTGAATATATGTGGGACATAAAACGAATATTATTTAACTAAATAAATATGTAGATGACAAAGATGTAGCTAACACTCCTGCAATACGACTAATAGATGACACAGTAAATGGCATTCTTTCCCATATAATGGAATCAAATTAAATGTAAAAGTATTGTACTTATCTTCGTTCTGAGGCAAGATGTGCAGAGTAGAAGGTAGGATTGGTTGACATCACAGTTACGGCTCATGGCTGATGGCCATGTTATATGTTCGTCCCCTATCCATTCCTCGGCAACCTATAACCCTACAAATTATTTTAATAAAAATTAATATTATGAAAATCATTTTAATAAAAGTAGTTGTAACAAAAAATGTAATAACATTTTATTTTATAAAAAATATAAAAAATTAACAACCCACTCTA
>NQII01000078.1:11672-24437 GCA_002778355.1 Clitarchus hookeri | reverse complement strand
GGGGGGGGGGGGGGAGGACCCGTGATGTACATAGCAGGGTCCGGACTGTATTCTATCAAGTATGCAGTTCTGAAAATTTCTAAAACATCTGCCAACATACTTGTGTCCACAAGTAAAACCCGCATTGTATACTCCACTTAAGTTCGGTAATTATGCGCATTTCAAGTGGATTGACCATGAGTGTAATCTTGATTACTTAGGCCTTTGACATTAATTATATTGTGAAATGCATATTTAGGTGTGAGCGAGGAACTCTACAGACTGTCAATAGTTTTACCGAAGTCATAATAAAATACCCTTCTTCTCTGTGCCAAATCTAAATTGTGAATTGTCTGGAAACTGTGACGAGGTGGTACTCATTGGTGTAGACGACAATTTGTCTGCAAGTGTTTTCAGAGACGTGCTCATGAAATTGAATGAATCAATTTAACATAATTGCACAACTTGTTTAACTCCTTGTGAGTTTTTCCCATGCGGAATGTGTTTGGTGATATATTTATATTTTTTAAAGTTGGTTCTAAACACTTTAATGTCACCTGGATTTTTAATTGCTATGATCTCGTTGGGCTGTGTGATATTATGAGCTAATAGCGTTATTAAATAGTGGACAAAATAGTTTTGTAAAATATGTAGTACTCCGATTTATTCAGTTTGAACAAAAATTGAATTTATTATGTGTGCGGCCTCTGATAGCGCCCATTAGCTGGTCATGATCCCCAAACAGTTTCCAAGCAGCTTACTGCATATGTGACAACTTGTTTGTGATATGCGTTTAACACTGCCAGTCATTGTAATTGGAACTGTTATGCTGTATGTGTCTGTAACCGACTTCGTTAACTATATTAATTTATCCACCATTTTACACATTCAATCTTCACCCAAAATTAGTGGTACTGTGTCAAACTTTCACCTCAGGCACATACAAGCAAAATGCGACTAACGTATGAAACAGGTTTTTTAATTATATAAAAGTTGTGCCAGAACTTGTATTAGGCATATGAACATAGGTTTTAGATAATCTTTAGTGTCGCAGTACACAATAAACTCCAATCTTTGCTGTTTGCAAAATTACTTAACTGCAGCCATTTATTTTCCGCAGTCGGGAATGCAGCTCGTACAGTATCGTGTTGTTGACTCAAATCATTTTGGTTTGCGAGTTTCTCCCGACTTGAAAAGTATTGGAGACAATTTCGCAACCAAAATTGTGTTGCATTTCTTACTCAATTGACTGTGAAGCAATCGTGATAAATCCTTAATCAATGCTAAATGCAAATGGGCCTTATTACCACTGAAACGAATAGCCAACATATTTACATCGCGATTAAATTGCAGAGTAGAAATGAGGATTGGTATGATTATTCCATCCCTAGCATTAATCAATGTTTCGTCATCAATATTCCTATCCTTGCCTACAATGGAATATATATTGACGTAAATATTATTGAGTTCATCGAAATGTTCAATTTTGTGTAACACGATAGGAGTCTACAAACCGCTCGTATTCAGAATCCGATAAGGTTCTGGATGCGAATACGTTTTGTTCAGACTATTTCTGGCAGGAAACCAACTCGCGACTATGGCGTACATAAAATTTTCGTCTGTTGCACAGCCGATGTTTATACAAGCTTTCCTATGGTCAATCAAATTATGTAGTTTTGTGTGGGAAGTGCCTATGGTGAATGGTCTGTATTGAAGCACATGAACATCCATCTGTAGTATTTGTTTCAAAACTGACCTGCGGTCCTGCATTTTATCTACGAAAGATTTGGACCTACAATGTGGGCATACATGATTACAGCATGGATGTGGGATGAGAGTGTTGCTAAAAGAGGCATTGATGAAATTGCTAGTTGTTATAGAAATATATTCGTAGCATCGACATAAATACCGAAAAGCTGGTTAATTTCTCTGACAACGGTGAAAGCCAAAACAAAAATTACAACATTGTTAGCCTTTGCATCTATTTATCTCTACATGTGTTTTCATTGAAATTTACTGGACATATATTTCTTCCATCCGATACGGATTTTGCTAATGTTGAGAAATACCAAAATAATCAGCGCTATGTTTTGTACCCCAGACCAGTGTCGAGACGTCATTTCAAAACGTAGAAAGAAAATTAAATATTTACAGTTACAACATGGACTAATGAAGACATCCTTACTTTTCCAAATTACGAAATTACCTAATCACAAAAAAGTAAAAGAACGATCAGAGTTGGAACATAGATTTCAAAATAAGGTANGCGACATAGATTTCAAAACAAGGTATGTATATTAATTTTGACACAAAACGCCAATGACGATGAAAATAAAGCATCAGGTGAATGCAGAGTTTCTTAATGTTTCCCTGAAAAAGAGAGGAAATGTGATGTCACTGGAGTTGCTTAAGAAGTATTATGGTCCTAATTACATAAACAAGAAAAAAACTTGACGATATAAAGGAGTTTCGTCTATACATACCATCAATACATCATGGCTATTATAACAACCTTCGAGCATATCCTGAAGAAGAAGATGCTAAGGAAGCAAGGAACAACCCAGAAATAGTTGATTATGTTCTGTTACAGTTTACCAGGACTAAAATTTTTTTTCTAATGTGCATGTAAATCTACAGCAAAGTATCACTCGTTTTAATGTAATCTAGTCAATTAATATGATGTAAATTATTTCATTTTGTATAATGAAGTAGGAAAACCGGTTTGGTTAAAAAAATCCTTATATTTTTGGAGGAAGGCAATTAGCCCACACCAATTATGGCAATCAAATAATTTAATTAATATTTATCGACTAAATATTTTCGTTTCAACAGATTATTGTGGTTGCCATTACCGTAAACTCATCGTTTCAAATAATATCTTTTGATATCTTACACACCTCTTATACAAATTAAGACAAACCGTACATATTTATAATCTCCTAATGATGACTACAAGGGTAAGCACTTTCTTCCTCCAACCCCTTCAAATAATTTCACTGAGCCGAGAAGCAAGGGAATGATGAAAACACTGCTGCACACTGATAAAAACAGATATAAAAATAAAATGTAAAGGGAAATAGATATAAGCACTTACCAAAAGAATCATATCGTACATATTATCGGGCACTGTATGCCACGTAAGACGATGCTAGACAAGACCAGGTAGGCCTGGTTAGTACAGCAGAATAGAAAATGATTTCCTTACACACAGATTGAAATGAAACCATCAAATTTAGGTTACAACCAACATTAACAACTTGCAACACAAGCAGTGGAACGCATCTGCCCCATCCGACATTGTGTAATCAACTAACATCTCGAGAATCGGTAAGGCAGTCAGGTGGTCGTCGGATGACGTAGGCACTGCACAGGTCTTAGCAATTTGAAGGGATGGTATATACACTAGTGGTGAAGTGTGTCAGGCTCCAGGGCGGCGGGCCAGCTGAACCACACATGCACCTACCTTTTCGTAAGTAATTCAATTTTTAAATAATATATTCATGTATATATTTGAAATATGTACAATTTGTAGTGCTAGATCTGTAAGCTCGTTATGAAACGAATTAACATAAAAAATATGAACTTAGTAATGTCGAGTAAGGAAGCATCGCAAGACATACATGTCTACTATGTATCTACTCTGCTTTTAGTCGTCACGAAACATAAAAAGAAGTTTACCTTAACTGAAAAAAAATTGTGTATCTGTTTCATACACACATAGAAAATCTGAAGATCATGAACGCATCATGTAGCTATCGATGTGACCTCAGTATAAGCACATGCCTCACTATCTTACCTCTCCATGTATGGTTAACAGCACCGACCAAGGAATCAACTCGTTACTTGCGAATATGGAAATTACATCCCTCCTTGACAAAAAATTCATATAATCTTCACAATGAGAAACATACTTACTTTCGAAATGTTCTTTTGAAATTTCAGAGGAAATAATGTATGATACCATGGTAGTGTTCGAGATAGTGCCCCGACCTTGAGAATAAGGTATCGCAGGTTCAATCCCTAGTGTGCCCAAACACTTCACACAAAAAATAGTATGTAATACACAATTAAACACTTCTGTAATATATCTACATTTTCAAGTATCAATTATATCATGTAACAACCACCAGGGGCAAAAGATAACTGAAACTAATTACACACAATATGGTGATGACATAATGCCAAGCCTGTTGCTTGTTCATACAGACAGCCCCCCAAATACGACAGATCCTGTTCTTCTAGCGCTCTGTTTATGGTGTCGATAGACACAGACATATCTCCAGCTTACGCAAATCCCGGGTCGTTTTGCAGTGATGCTGATGGAGTGATTGCAACCTGCTGCAAGACGAAATGCTCCTCCACGCAGGTGGTCCGCCGAGTTNGTGCAGTGATGCTGATGGAGTGATTGCAACCTGCTGCAAGACGAAATGCTCCTCCACGCAGGTGGTCCGCCGAGTTTGACCCGAGCCTTCACGTCAGGTGTGTACCCTCCTGCCCTCACTGCGACCAATACCGACTCACAGTGTTAGCAGAACAGTTCATGTGGCGAGTAATGTGTCGATATCTNCCTGCCCTCACTGCGACCAATACCGACTCACAGTGTTAGCAGAACAGTTCATGTGGCGAGTAATGTGTCGATATCTTCAACCTGCTTCCCGGAGGCCAACGATGCAACCCGCTCAAACCCATCCAGCTTGGCAAAGGCTTTATGAATGCACAATTGGAGCATGCTGTGTGTTTAGTGGACTATACTCTCTAGCACACACTGGAACCAAGGCCTTTTTCGATGTCTTGCAGCCATGGATGATGAACGATATATGTGTATGCCACCATAGTAACAGATCTAAACAAGTTAACCACATTAAACACAAATGGAACACATGTTGGACTATGTTGATACTGTGTGTGCGTATGTGTGTCAAATATTGTCCTTTAAAATATAGCTTCGATTAAACTGGCGTTGGTAGAATATATCGCTTCTGATTCACTTTACTCAATTTTAGGTTTATAAAAGCAATTCGTACCACTCCACCTCGTCCATAACTTATGTATCCCATCGAGAGGACATAGCGAAAATGATGGCACGCTGTTCTAGCAGTTAGAAAATGTCTAGCTGAGAGCACTCTATACCTTTAGTATTTAGTAAGTCGTGAGCTGAAAGATGTCGAGCTCGCATATGCAAAACATGAATTGAAATCCATCTACAAACACATACCCACTGATCTGCAACAGAGCGAAGATATTATTGGCTGCCTCCCATGCCTAGAGTGTTTTCAAGGTAGTCATACCGTTACAGACACACCACATTCCAGCACCAGGTGTAAGACACATCGGGAGAGTGCAGCAGCATCAAAAGAAAAACAAGGCACCCCCAACATTGAAAGATGAACCACTGTATAGAAGATGAGTGGTCGAATGGACAACTTCGAAGGCTAGACACCGAACGACCTCATAAGACAACGTACATATTACAGTCCAGCAACAATGTTATTATTTGCAGCACATAACCAGTAAACTTCTGAGACAACCCGAGATGGGCAACACGAACTGTCATATAGTGTGAATACTTTACAAGCAGCATCGTGTTAAAATGGTTGTCACTTCGTTGTCAAGCATGGAGAAAAGCAGAGCATTACAACTACATTTATCTACTGCGATTGCATAAGCTATTACAAAATGAAGTTGGAATCAATGGTGTAAGACTTACCATATATAACACTGACTGTATCATCAACAGCAAGGGACCCTGGAGATTCGCCACATGCATACATTCGAAACCATGTTACTGCTGTTAAAAATACTTTTTAGTAAAAGCTGTTATGAACACCGACATGAATGTAGCAATTGCATATTCAGCATGGCATAAAAGACTTACTACTGCGATAACTGAGATGCGGTGTTTGCCTGCAGTGATAGCTTGTATAGGCATAGCAATAAGTGCAAAGGCAATATTTGTTGTTCATCGGGAAGCGAATACAAGTATTGCGGCAAGACATGTAATAAAACCTCTAGTGTCAGACAACACGAAGATAGTAACTGTCAATTCCCCATAGGTCGCCTACAATACTTACCAATGCTCTAACTATGGTGTGGTATATGCGAGTATGTGTTAGTAAGTGCATTTTTAATTATCACAGCAGGAATTTTTTTATGAAAATAGACATCATAATTGTTTTGCCCGAATGAATAATAAGTTGAGCGGGTAGCAATTATTATGTTTTTATTCTGTAAATTCTGCAAAATAAGGTTAACATGCATACATTACTTCTGTGCTATTAATTTATTTTACCATTGCTAAAATTGGTTTCACCTCCATAACACAGTCCTGAAACATTCTCCATCCCTGAGAAAATAATTACCAAATTTTGCCCAAGTCCGAAAGCCTTCGCGGGAAGTCGCCTCCTTAATACGGGAATTATAAAATTCTTACACTTAAATGGGGGTGGCAAACACCCATAAACATCGTTACAATCATCAATATCAACAAAAACATATCATTCTAAATTTATAAGTATGTTAACTTATGCCAACCAGTCTACATTGTCGTCATTTCCTCCTCCTTTCTAAGGAAATGGATGAGAAATGCTTACATATCAGGGAGAGCGGAGTCCTCGTGATGTGAGGGCTATAAACCCTGAGTTTAAGTAGTCTCCGTTTGTGGGTTCACCCCATTCCATCACCCACCCTGCCGCCTCTATATAGTCCCATATATCTTGCATTGCCATTGCCCATTACATTGCCCCTATACATCTACCGCATCACTATTACTACTACCACCTATCGCACCTCTTGTCCGCAGACGGAGGGTATGTTTCTCTCTAAGATGGTAGCGACAAAGTGCGATCGTGTCGGAGTTTATTCGCAAATTGTTTGGTGGTCAGTTAATTTTAGATGTAATTGACGAAATTTTACACTTACTGTATTGTAAACTTTTCCTTAATGCAAACATTTTTAAAATGTTTTTCCAAATTTATTATTATATAACACATTTTTTTTTTCATTTTCAAAGCAATATTTCAATACATTATGTTTACATACATACACATTTACAGTTAAGATTTTTCCCTTTACCATATTCATTATTTCACATTTTATCAAAATTACCATTCTGCAGAATTATTTCATGTGAATCAGTTTCTACAATACAGCGTTTCATCAATCATATTTCTACATGACAGTACTTCCTGAATCGTATTTCTACAAGACAGTGTTTCGTGAATAATTTGGGTACAGTGTCGTTTACAGAAGAGAGAGAACTTTTTTTTAATGTGATGGATAAATGATCAAGCGAAGAATTGGTGTTAAAGGTTCTCTGTGATTATGTAATTGTGTTTATTGCCAATATTAAATAAATAATTTAAGGAAACATACTTTGTATTGGGCGAGTCATTAACCACGTTTTTGGTTTTATTAATTATATTTGTAAAAATTAATTCGCTATTACTCAAAGTGTATTACATTATGTACACACTTACTTACAACTAATAATATTATTTCAGTTGTGATTTCAAACTTAATGAAATTTTTTTCTTACATTTACAAAATATATTTTTCTTATACTTATACAGCATTTTTGATTGCACTAAATAACACATGTCTTAGTTGGTTCTACAAACACACTTAAATAAAAGAAGGATTATCAACATTGAATTGATTTAAAGCTTCGCTTTTACATTTAGTGCAAAGCATTTTTTTAAACAGACATGTAGTTAATAAACATATTGTTTTACTAATACAGGAAAAGTATCTTATAATATTAAATATTTAAATATCTATGCTGCTCTTAGATTTTAAAACTTTCTTATGTGTTTTACCTGACACAACACTGGGAACTCTGAGACAATTCCATCGTTTATACGCTGATATCGGTTTTAAAGAGGTATGGAGCGAGAATCCTATTTTAAATTGTGTACTTCGTATGTCTGTAACCGATATACATATATTCTTTATATTTCCCGCTTAAGATCACTCTACGAGTTTGGTGGTTAGAGTGTCAACACTTTTGTCGCAGTGTCGTCGTTTGATTATGATACAGATACTTGTTCAAAATAAAGAAATGGTTTCCTAAACTGTAAGGATTAAGTAATCAAGAATTGTGTGTGGTTGAGATATGAAAATATCATTATGCATAGCTGGTGTTTCTAAATTACAACTTTTACACCACAGATAATAAATAATGCCTGGATCTTCCCTGAGATTTTTTGGTAAAAATCATTAACATATTATATTTCATGCGAGGAGAAAAAAATTATAAAAGGTTTTGGTAAAAATGCTAACTCTGTTAAAATGTTCAATGATAACAGGGATTTACTTCTACTGTAACCTGATATTGCATAATATGTTTGAATCCACCTGGCATTACGAATGTGACAGCAATAGTCTATAATCATTCTGAATTAATAAATATAGAATTGGGGTTTACACACACACTCACAAACCTGGTTTTCTTGAAAGGGAAAGTGATGTCTCGCGATGAACGAGTTGGGCCACTGGAAGGCGAAGACTGATGGGGAGGTCTGATCGGTTGCTGCAAGAGGGGGTGGGGGAGCTACTTCTTTCAACCCTAAATGTAGAAAATAGCTGTGGTCGTAGGTCTCGCTTGTTGAACTTGAAGTAGGGTGATCTCACCACCAGCACCACATGGCACTCCATGCCACACATTTCTTACACACACCGGATGTCCAATACCGAATTATATATTTAAATTAATTTTTATTATACACATTAGTAATAAAATTATTGTTAATTGATTTTGCTACATCACTTTCTGGCGAAACCGAAGATGTGCTGCGACAGAGAAGAGGATGCAATCCAATAAACACTTAACAAATTTTTACAAATTTCCACCTTATGCATTGACCTCGGTTAAAATAGCAGACATATGTTTTGTGTATTCACAGAAAGCACAATTTTTTTTAATCGCATACCAATCAACTTTATCACTAGCAGAGTGGGTGGATGTATAACATGTTGATATTAGCAACTCCTACATTAGTTGAGTTCCGGCAGCCAATGAGTGAACATGTGTGCTTGTGTAATTATTTGAAATTGTTACATGTACCTATCATAATTACATTTTCTCTTGGTACATTAGTTGAATTGGGGTATATATGTTTATTAATATATGTAGAAGTAAATTCTTTGATCTCTATCTGAAATTCGAATCCTGTATGCTTGTCAACACTGTAACTTATTCATTATGCACATACAAAATCACCTTCGACGATATGTGAACCAAGGACCAAACCACATCACCCCGATTCGACACCCCCTAACCCCTCTCAAAAATTCACTCTCCTTTTCACCACCTCTCATCACTCGCTGCACGCCTCACCAAAAGCTCAAATATTTCGAAGTCCCATAAGTGTATCTTATGTGCTACATCAGCCAATAGGGTACGCAACAAGCAAAGGCCCAATCACAACACAGATCCTGAGTGGTAGGGGAACTCGGCAGCCAAACACAACACACATCCCGAAGGGTGTCGGAGGGGAGAAGACCAGTTTCCATTGTTAAATCATGCCTCCACTTTGTGTCCATATCCCCACATCCCCTACACAGATTAATTCATTGTCCCTTATTCCTCGATTGACTCTCTAGCATCGTGGAACATACCCGCTTCCACTACTCACAATCCTAGACTTACGCGAGTCTCAGATATTTTTTATTGACTTTTTAGCCACAGGGTTCTCATTTCTTATATTTAACTGGTAGCCTGATATTCGGATATTGGTTGTCTTGCAGGTATGTTATTGGCTGAACTTAATACAGGTCATGTACATTAAACAGTGAAACAAATGCACAAGTAACTGACATGCATACGTGCTTGAAAACTAGCTCGAAATGTTCTCAATTTCTTTTAATGGGTTTATTGTTTCTGTCTTCACATGCATTTTTTAATTTTATAAAAATTTTGGTTTGGAAATCATGTTCCTTTCTTATTATTATATGTAATTTTTATGACAATATATTAATATTTCTCATAGTAAAATGTATTGTTCAGTGCATTTCATTTAACTACAATTCCTGGATCATTTATCTCATTTAATGTAATCAAGCAATTTGTTTTTATAGAAATGTAACAAAACTACAAAAAAAAAAAACTAACGAAGTTGCACTATTATTTGCCACATTGTTTTTCATACACACAGAATAATTATCTGCGATCTGGCACAAGGGCACAGGGCCACAGATGCCAGGTGCAGTTTTTGCTCTGTCATTCCGGTCGGTCGGTGGCGATATTGGATCTGAGTGACCTCGACCTTGATCAACGACCTTGACCTTATTCCCATGCCCATGACCTTGTATTACACTGAACCTTAAATATTCTAAAAAAAACCCAACATTTTTAAAAATTATCCCCAAATATATACAAAATTTCTAAAAAATTGTAAAAATTAAAATTATTAAAAAAATTATTTAATGTAGGAGGTCCGAGGTTCGACGACAGGTAGATAAACTAAGTTCCCGATACGACCGACCCTCGCCAGGGTCTGCCGGTGTCCACCTCGTCAGCCACATTAGAAGTCGATGACCTTAACCCAGACATTGACCCGATTCCTTGCACCAAAAAAATTCCCCAAAAAATACCAAAATCCCAAAAATTTTCAAAAAAATTCCAACAAATTACGAAAAACCATTGACACTTGATTAAAAAATCAAGACTCCAGAAAACCTTGATTCAAGACCTAAGATCCAGGACCCAAGTACCGAGACACAAGACTCAAGACTCAAAACTCAAGACCACTGACCCAAGGCGCAAGTCTCAATACCCTGAACTCAAGACACTTGACATAAGACCCTTGACTAGTAAACTTAAACCTAAAAAACCTAAAAATTCTAAAACATTCCTAACAATTCTATAAATTCCTAAAAATTTATAAAAATTTTATTTAAAAAAAATCCAACAATTTATAAAAAATTGTTACTAAAAATTATTATTTAAAAAATTTATTAAAAAAACATACGTTTTGGGAGGTTTCCTCAACACCACATCCAGCAGACGACTGATTCTCACCACTATTCCACATTTGTTAATTTGTTGGTTACCCTCCAATCCCTCCACCAATGTTACTCATTAGTTGATTACTTGTGCTCGCTTCACCTCCCAAAAGTGTTCCTTATTGGTTGATTACTCATGCTCGTTCGACCCGCCACCGAAGTTTCTCATTGGGTAGTTAGTCGACAGGCCTCCCTCTCCCTCACCTTTTCTTATTCCTTCATTTGCAGCAGCCGTCTTGTTTTTTTCGTTTGTCATCTGTTTTAATATTCAACACCTCTGTGATGCTAGTGTATTAATTAAAGATTTAGTCGCCAGAGGTGCTGTCGCTTTAGTCACCATGTGGTTTGTCTACCTTGATCTTACCCCAATGAAACTGATCTCGAAAAATTGAGAAAAATCGCATGGTCACATCAAGGAAACATACCGACTAGCAACACTAATTAATGACTGACTGCACACAAGACCAACTCATTCAAACATGCACCACAATCAGGACCATATGCCCCACAATCAGCACCACAATCAGAATAACACACACCACAGTCAGCAATGCAATCAGCACAGCAATCAACTACACAATCAGCAAGACAATCAGCAACACACTTAGCAGGGAACTTAGCACCACATACACCAAAACATGACCCTTAATGATGCATGAAAGACCAATAATAACCCATATATTACCTATTAATGAACCATTAATAACATTCATTGACCCATATTGTCCCATAAATGACACATAATGACCCACAATGACCTATAATGTCCTATAATAACCCATAATACCCATAAATGACCCATAGTGAGACATAAATGACACACAATTACCCATAATAAACAATAAATTACCAATAATATCATTATGGGTCATTTAGGGGCCATTATGGTTCATTATGTATAATTTATAGGCATTTTATGGGTCATTAATGTGTTATTATTGGCGATTATGGGTAATTATGAGTCGTTATGGGTCATTTATGTGGCATTATGGATCATTTAGGGCCATTTAGAGTAATTTATGTATTATTTTGGGTCATTTATGCATTATTAGGCGTTACTTGTGGTATGTGTGGTGCTAATGTCATTGCTAAGTGCGGTATTGATTGTGGTAATTATTGTAGTGCTTATTGTTGTGCATGTTGAAGCTACGCCACTGTGGAATACAGGGTGGCTTATAGGGTCGGAGTTAATTCCTCCAGGCACAGACTATAAGGTACCTGGGATTGAGGGTATTTCAATAACATAGTCCCTTGATATTTCACTTAACTGGATAAATATACTGTCTCGGGTTTAACAAAAAAAACATACAGAAACACTTCCAAGGTGTGGTACTCTATTTTGGCTACTCGTATTAACTGAGGCGACTTCGAGGTGGAGGGGGGCTTCTCTGGGCAGCGACTGGATACTTAACTACTCTGCTGTTGGTGCTGGTATGATGTCAGCTGTGGATGAGCTCCAGCGATGTGGGCGGCCTTGGAAAATGCCCACATTTGGTGCCGTCTCACTGGACTACTGTTCTACTGACGTGGCCGAGGGTCCGATTTCCACCCCCCGGCCGCCCTCGACCCGGCTGACCTCTCTCTGCGCGGCGATATTCAAATGACTGCTCGATGGTCTACTGATTACTGATCTAACCTCTCTGCGCTGTAATAATTGACTGTCCTACCACCTTCCCGCAAAGAGGCTTATATACTCTCTCGCCTCCCTCCCTTGTTGTCGGCATGTGTCGCCTTGTTGGGGCGAGGAGGGCGGTGGTAGGAAACAGAACAATGCATTTCAAAAAA
>NQII01000078.1:0-10982 GCA_002778355.1 Clitarchus hookeri | reverse complement strand
TAAACTTAAATTAACAAAACAGTGTGCACACTAAATCCCTATAAATAGTATCATGCATTTCTCATAAAATTAGCCGAAATGATTTCAACTAAAAAAAATTCCTTTTTTGTTTTTGTGGTCGACCACCGAAATACAAGCATGTCCCATGTAAACATATGTTGAGATGGATTATCAGTCCACCTGAATCATGCTGAGAATGATTACTTTAAACTTGGTCACCACCCACTAATCTATTTGAGGTTAGGCGCAGTTTTCTTGAGTTGCGAAATGTGGGCCCGCGCAACAAACTGACCATATGAAGGTTCACAAAGCGCGATTTTAAAATGAGTGAGAAATCTCTGTACCTGATAAGGACCTCCCCACCTGTAACTGAGCATAGCCACCTTTTTGTCAATGGCTTTGCTCAGGGCATGTGTTCTGCTCAAGACAATGTATCCCACTTTAAATGGATTGTCTCTGCGATCCCTATAGTACCTCCTCTTGGATTTATCATGTGCCAGGTTTAAGTTATAACATACTCTTTTCCAAGTCTCTTTGATGTACCTTGGATCATCAGGCAGTAGGACAGTGAGTGACCAAATGTTGGAAAGAGGGGTGTTGTACTTATATGTGAACATGAGCTCAAATAGAGTGAACTTATGTCCTACATTGTGTGCATAGTTGAATTTCATTTTGCAGCATTTCAATATTTTGATCCCATCTATCCTGACTGTCAGCATTAAAGGAGAGCCAATTGGAGACTCCTGTTGAAGTGCTTTGCATGTGATGGTTATGGATAATATGGATTGGTGGTAACATGTTTAATGCCATGACTGAAGCATATACTCATAAATAACTTGGAATTAAATTGTTGACCATTGTCCGATACTATAATAGAAGGAAACCCCAAAATATTGAAAATGTAATTTTTTATGCAGAAATAGTTGTATCAAGTAGCTTTATGTAGAGGAACTAGCCAAACAAATTTCGCAAATGCATTAATTCAAACCAATAACCTAGTGTTGCCTGACTTAGAGTGAGTAAAGGATCCAATCTTTCCAAGACTTCTTTCAAATGGACAACATGCTGGTCAAAACTTTCTGAGTATACTACTAAGTCGTCAAGGTTATTGAAACTAAACTTAAATTTAACATCTCCTAAGACCTGATCGAGAATATGGGCGAGTATTTGGGCTCCAGTAGCAAGTTCAAAAGGTACAACCCTGTGTTGGAACAATTTCCACAGTACACAAATTCCAGTGACATGCTTTGATTCTTTGGTAAGGGAAATTTGGCGGTAAGAGGAATTTAATCGAAAACACTTAACTACTTAGACTTACTAAATCAGTTTAAAGGCCGAGTTCAAATACGGTAATGGTAAACTTTCAAAATCTATCTGTTTGTTCAAAAGGCGATAATCCACCACTAAGCGATGATACTTTCCCTTATGTACCAGGAAAGTTGGAGAAATGAAAGAGGATTTGGATGGTTCTATTTCCTTATTGTCTAATATATCCTAAATTTTTTATTTCATAATTTTCATTTTTGGACGTGTTAAATCATAAGGATGACCTTTTACAGGTTTAGAATCCAGGAGTTTGATATCATATTCTATTAAAATAGTGCNCGTGTTAAATCATAAGGATGACCTTTTACAGGTTTAGAATCCAGGAGTTTGATATCATATTCTATTAAAATAGTGCGACCTAATTTTGGAGTCACGACATCAGGGAAATCAGTACACAAATTCTTTATTGCCATTTGTTTTTCATGNTAGTGCGACCTAATTTTGGAGTCACGACATCAGGGAAATCAGTACACAAATTCTTTATTGCCATTTGTTTTTCATGATCGATATGGCTTAATGAAAGAGAACTCTGATTACTAACTATTTTTAGGCAACTGTACTTCTTCACAAGGCTGCTCAGAAGAAGAAAATTAAATGACCACAAATCAATTTAAATATTCACAATGGCAGCTATACTGACCGGTAAAGGCTGATCTGAAGCTGTGACACTTTTCAGTTTACAGGCTCTATTCATTTTTTAATCTTTCATTGTGTCATTTATGAAAAACTGTTCCTGAAATAAAACTACGCGCAGTACCAGTATCCAATAGACCATTGATTTCAAGAAACCCTAACTGTGTTTCCAAATATGGCTAAAATGGCTTGATTAATGGTAAAATGTTATGAAATTATTTTAATACACATTTTTCTTACATTTCTTACCATTCCTGTCGCTAAAACAATGCAATTTATTTCCTAAATTATCCTTAACAAAATGTTTCACTGATTATACTTCTGTATCAATTTTTTTTTTACTTTTTTGTGATTTCTGTTTTTTGGCAAGATTTAGTTTTTTAGATCATATAAACATTTTCTGCTGTGGTTTTTAGACCACCGCCTTACGAGTTTTTTTTTAAAACCCTTTTTTGCTCTCAGCTTCTCTTGCAGTTTTCTATGCACGGCTTTCAGAAATGCCCTGATTGCTTACAACAATAACGTGTTTTATCCTGTTTCTTACTAGTTTCCAGCTTATCCTTGGGTTTCTCTTTTGGACTCACACTTGCCAAATCTTTACTTTCAGACACTTCTTTCTCATCACGTTTTTTCTTGTGAAATGAGGTGGGAGGTTTTCTGAAATTAAAGGATTGCTTATCTCTTGACTCATTAGCAAAAGCCACATTTGTTGAGTTTATAAAACATCTATGCAACTCTGCAAATGTGTGTGATCTATTTACAAAAATAGCACGTGAGCGCTCTGTGGGGTTCAATCCTCCAAGAGGGTTGAGACTATTTCAGCCTCTGAAACGGACAAACACAGAGCCATAGCTGCTTCGTTAACATCAGCTATATAGGGCCAAGGGCTCAGATTGCTGCTGCAACCAGTTAAACCATACCAGGCTTATACTGACTAGCATTCTGGCTGGAATAAAATAATCTAGGATATATTGGTGATATTGATTAAATCTAAAATTATTTGCAATTGCTATGGCCGTTCTGTCGCTTAAGGGAGCGAACTAGTGAAGGGAAAAATTATTTCCAGCAACTGATCATCTGGCATGTTACCTTTCTGTTCAATCCTGATTAATTATGTTAAAAAATTAAAAAATTTGTGGATATATAATAAATCGGTTTCAGGGAAAACGGCTAACATTCTTTTCAAAGGTGGAGAGAGCTTGCCATATGCTGAAAACGAGGATGAAGCTTGGGGAGTTAATATGGGATGTGGTTGAGAATGATGAAGGTGTTGGGGATGCAGGGTGGTGAGATGGGTTGATTGGTGTAAAGTAGCAGTGGATTGAATGCCAAAGGTTTGATGTTGGTTTAATGGTAATTCTGTATTTGATTGGGTGGTCGAAGAGGGGTGGAGTATTGTGGTGTAATGGCAGGATGAGGGTATGAGGGTAGGCCGGATGTAAAAGGAGTTGTATGTGGGTGATATGTGACTAGTCTGATGGGGAGATAGTACCTGATGTGTATGGCTAACCTGATAGGAAAGGGGTTTGTACTATGAACAGAGATGTTAAGGTGTAATTAGGGCTGACTGGGTGGATGATGGGGTGTAAGGAAGCTGGGGAAAGTGTTGTATCGAAATCGTGGATTTCGTCGTTGGTTGCCAGGAAATTAGCTGAAGGCTGGGCGGGTTAAAATGAAATGAGTGGTGGTTGGGAGAGAAGGGATTAGGGTGGCATGTCAGAAGTGGCACTAAGTGTGTTTGCATTAGTGGAAACTACCACTACAGAGAAGAGGTTATCCTCATTACCTTTTGTACTGCCTTGCTTCTCGGCAGAAACCAAACACAGCCTTGAGGTAGGGATGAGGTTAGGTGGAATGAGAGAGGATGATATGTGAGAAGTTGTGATGGGTGAACGCGGAGATGATGACGCAAGTGTAGGGGGTTCCAAACCTACTATGCGGACACAAATCCCTTTATCTGGTCGCACTGAAAATTGCGAAATTAGTGCTTTTGGCGCACTGCTAGTTTCAGAACTACTAGCTGTGATCTGAAGAGCTGTTGGCAACTGTGTTTCACTTGCCGAGTCCTCTAAACTCTTTTTTTTTAATCTCGTAATTTTTTTTATTCTCCAAAATATTACTAATTTCTGTCAAGTACGGAACATGTATCTGGCCCTGATCTAATAACTGAAGTACAGTTAACATACGCATGGCATATGTTAACCTTGTCAAACTTCTAAGCAATTCAGCCTGATGCGAGCTGTTCTGTAATGAATCAACTGTGTTGTCCAATTCAGATACTTTATTCGCGCAGGTGGTAATCTCGTCGATCAAGTAAATTTGCCTGACATATTCAACTGAAGATGGAATACCATTTATAACGCTACGCGTACGTTTTTACATAGTTGCGTATCTCTCGAGGAGTTTAGATTACGCGAACGTAGATCGTAGATCAGCTCGTCCTTGAGTACGTATTCAGGGACAACGATACTGCCCTTTTTAACATAACTAAAATTATTTCTGAAATAGAGAATATCACATTCACGTAACGACCTAACATTACACGCACTATAACATTCAGTGTGAAATTCGCAGAATACTTACAAGGTAAAATATCACATTACCAAGTGTATGTAATGTAAAACATATACTTTAATTAGGCTAAACCACAAAATCTTATATAAACTAGAAATATAGGATTGTAATTGCAGTCTGTAAATTGTAATTACTGTGCACTTAAAAAATAAGCAAATACTGGGCCATGCAAGATAGCTGCACATCCCGGCAAATGAAACGCGATAGTAGGACGGCGGAAGAATATCGAAGGTCGTCATGTAACGTGACTAGATTAAACACAGCAACAACACAATTAAACAGAAAATGTTAAAAGAAGGTTATCTTTTTCGTTGCCGTTGAGAAAGAATGGCTCAAGACACATGATACAGATATGAACATAAAATGTAGCATTTACGAAAATAAATTTTAAAAAAAGACGTGATTGCAAACGTGTTTGCAATTGTTTTATCATGCTCGTAGCTACCATCTGAACCAATGAACGAAAATAAATCACACTTCACACTAGGTACGTACGAGTATAATACTCTGAATACATTATGCTCATTATAAATATTATTCTGGAGGCCTCCAACATAGCTAAAAACTGCTTCTTCACATGCCTATATATCATTATATGCTGGTCGGAAACATGCAAAACTATTATAGGAACCTGCACTGAACTTTGCTGCGCACTATGTACCAATAAAATGATAAGGTCACGTCTTACAGTCCCATAGATACACGCAGCACAACGGAAAGGAGTGATTGGCCAGTAACCGCACGTTTCTGAGTCGCCCTTATCGCTTGCTTGTTTCAGAGCCTCAAACATGCTAAAGAGCTCCAATTAGGCGGCGCCCTTAGTACGTATCTTTGTGACTTGAGGTTGTCCAAAGTTAAGATGTTTATTAATATATTTGGTTTCATCTTGCTCATTTATGTCTGGGACAAAGTGAAACACGAAATATGTATAAAAATTAATGTTTCGCGACAAGAGTACAGGATGGTTAAGCATGGAGTTGTTCATACTCTGTCATTCTGGTCAGCCAGTAGCCGTCTTATCCAACATGTTCGATGTAAGTGACCTTGATATTTGAACTTGAACCTGGTGACTTTAACATAAAAAATAAAAAGTTATAAAAATATATATATTAAAAAAATATATTGAGTATGTAATAATCTTCACGATGTCCAGCAGACGACTGACGACCCCTCAAATAAATCACATAGACTTAACACTCCCACTTTACCCTCTCACCCTCACTACTTCATCAACCTAACCTCACCCCCTTTCCACTCACCCCACCATCTGACTCGTCCCTTCTCACCACTCCACACCATCGTTCATTCCATTGTATGAACTTCACCCAATATATTGTTTTTTTTTTTTCGTTTGATATTTGTTTACATTTTCACCACTTAGGTGGCGCTAGCGTAACTATCGATTTACATGACAGGCTGTGATAATTTCTTGGTTCAGCCGCCAGGCGAACAGATAGCAATCCTTACTCATTATGCCGATTTAACCGCCAGGCGAGCTGTCGGCACTCATATTTATTTTATAGACATAGAGAAATCTGTAATTTTCATCCGTTTAGAAATATATATATATATGTTTCCAATCCACGGTATATCAACATGCATGATGCAGAATGCTGATTAATAATGAAATTTACAAGATCGGTATATTTTCCATTAAAACTTTAAATAAGTCTGCCTTTAAAGAAATTAATTTTTCATTCAATGCTAATTAAAGTACAATTGCAATAGCCTATTTATTCTGATACCCCTCACGCCACCGCTTAAGTCAGACAAACTACTCATCCTCACTCAATCCCTTACCACTACCGTTATTATTTTCAGCATTGTCTGCCAGAGCACGCTAATGTGGGGAATGTAGTTACGGGGAAAAATTTCACCCCTCGGCACAATTTCTCGTCTGATGCGATGTGTGACAGATTGGTCACGCCCCTCGTATGTTAGCATTCAGCCAGGTAAGTTTGGATATTTAAGTACATCAGGCCACAGGTTATTATCAAGCATGCTCGTAATATTCATATAATTCCCTGCGAAAATAAAAATACGCTCAAATTTTGAGTATCGGTTTAGACCAGCTAGTCACTGTAGGAATATGGTATATCGTAAAATATTGTACTAGAACTTCTTTATTTGTATTAATATATACTCTCCGTCGATCTCATTTGCAATGTCTATGCCTGTACCCGAACCGCTACTACAAGACTTCAATTGCATTTACCAAATGTATAGTGAAAACGCTAAATTATCTAAATGCCAAAAAAGTGGTTTCGTAATAAAAAAGAAAAAACTGTGTATCAGTGATGAAAATAAGAAGAAGGTATTTAATTAATAATGACAGTCCGACTTAACACGTGCATCAGTACACGAAAAGAAAATTTAGATGTATTCGTAATACATATAAATAACAGAAAATTACAAACCTGGCACGCTTCGAACTGCATGTCTAGAGGGTGCTGATCTCTAGGCACTTAAAATGTCATGGCAAAACTGCTAGTTTTCCTCGTCGATAAACTCTAACATTTTTCGAAGATCTTCCTTTTTGTTTACAACCAGTAGATGTACACCTGGCAAGCCTTCAACTAGCGCTGGCACAGAATCGCGTAGAGTGATTCCTATTTTAAACACATTGCATGTATCCCATTTCAACATATCACTGAAGCTTTTCCTCTTAAACATAACTAAACCAGAATTGTCTTTGGTCTCTTTGAGTCATGCAACTTGAGTAAAGCTCAGCTCTGATGTGTCAATATACCGTGATGATGCTTTTTCGAATGCTAAAACTTGCAATTCATATCCGTTACCTGGGACAGCCTAGTAGATCTGGCTGAAGAAATTGGCAACATAACATGCTCCACAGGCTGCATTTTGGAACGTTTTGCACGTTTCTTAAAAAAAATAAAGTGTCTGTCTAACGCAGAGTAACTGTGGCCGGATATGAGGAACTTTTGTTCAACGCTGTCGATAAAACCTGAATTGAAGAAAAAAATTGTACAAAAATTGCAACATCCTGTTTTAATCAGCCCTGCGCAGTTATCACTCAAAACATAAATATGATGTTTGTACATTGTTTGTAGTCTTGACTTTATGGCTTTCAATTGACAAGATCCCACCTTGTTCCCTCCTCGGCCTGATTTTCTCTCATGCCATACACACATAATGGCATCTGAAGTATCAGCAACGTCAATTCCGAAATTGAAGACGATAGTTGACGACTATAGTATGTACTTGCATGTTGCTGTGTGTCAGTTTCGGGAGTGAAAATATTTTTTGCAAATCCATTGTGATGGCGAATGTGTCACTGTCTGTTAGAATGCTACATGTGGTGTCATATATGGTGACAGCTAACAGAAGTCATGTGTTTTAATAATGGAATGCTCTGTTCTCCTTGCTCTGGCACATAGATTAACAAGCGCTGTAAGAGCCTGCTGACATACAGGAGGGGCCATCTGTTGACGCTCAATAAAATTATTAGGAAACATATAGGAACGTTTGTCTTACAGCAGTTTATTGACGTTTCCACATAGATCACTTTGGTGTAAGAAACACAATATTTTTCTATTTTTCCACACTAGAAATATGCTCGAAGACATTAACAGTATGGATGTGCTATGATTATGGATCAAGTGACATAAGTATGGAAAGTGTTTTTGCAAGGTGCGAAAACATGCAGAGACATGCGAAAACCTGCGTAGCTGTAGGACCTACGCCTGACAATCTGCGATGTATTCAGTCTCCTTTGTCACAGTGTACAAATATACTTGCAGCAGTACCAGAGATTCTAGATGATCATCCACCATCATGACAGGTCCATCCCGTCAAAGAATCGTCGCATGTTCTGTGAATATTAATGGAAATGGTTTCGTATATGCTCAAAATGCATTCCATAACAGTTTAAAAATGTGTTCGTTCACAACGACAGCGGGTCGTTGAACGTTACTTGCACATATTTAGCCCAAATGGGAGAAAACAAAGCTGATGGCTCTCCGCATTATTACGCCGACGGTAAAATTTAAAGTATGACTCGAATACAGCATTGCAATATCCACCCATTCAACAAAAGGCAGGCGTTCGAAACAAAAGGCAGAGATATATCGAAAAAACTGTAAAACTCCGAGATTGAAGCATACAAAGAGCATGGTTTGGAGTAAATATTAACGAAAATCAATCACCCAGTGCCAACTACCCGAAACAACAAGCTTGCCCTCTCAGGAAAAATTTAATTAAAAATCATGTTGGAGAAAATTGCATGTTGTGTACGGATGCATTGTGCAGCTTTGTATAAAGTAATCATAGTTTGAAAAGCCCCAAACACAGTTAAAACCATCTCCTTTCCCAGTGTATGTGAAAAGCACAGTGAAGTATCCTGTGGATTCTTCTCAATAAGGCATAATTATTCATCATTATAAACCTTTACTCTCATGATAAAAATCAGTACCTACGATATACAATTTAGGCAGTGAGAAAATATAGTATCCATAATTACTCCACGTGCAGCAATATTTCTATTTGTTATTGGCCGAATATTTAACTCTTTATAAATACAAATAATTAACATTTAAAATTTTGTGGGTAAAAAAATGTATAAATTGTGAGTAGATGCTAGCATAAATTTACACCCACTACAAGTACAAAATCATAAAAAACCGTTACCTTCGGCAAACAAAATTACTGTATTTTCATACGTCCGTGTGTGCTTCATCAAAAAGTACATATATCTGAGCCACAGTACTACACCCCTCGCCTTACTCCAGAGTCCCGCCACACTACTATGTAACTTTTGCCATATTTAAAGTGTCATGCGAACACACGTGTGTGTGTACGGTCTCTACTACGGTAGCAAGCATTAATTATCTTCAATCGTTATCAATTACGCAAAGTAAAACGCATTGTTTCCCACCGAGATGCAAGTACCAAATGCAGATTTATACCACGATACGATTCCAAAAGAGGCATATGTACACAGCTCTTATAATTAAGCACGATGGAATAAACATATATTTAAAAATGATGTGAACCTTTGGATGCAGGGCATATTTCCTATGAGGAATTTCCGGCTGCGTTAGACTGTGACATAATTCCTGATTATCCTGTGTATGTGTTTGGAAGAAGACGTAAGAAGATTTTGTTTAGTAAGTGTAGTACAGCTATTATAGACGCCCTAAATCAGTGTGATTGACCTTCAGATTTAGTACCAAACAAGCTGACATCACTAATTATTATCCTTCCTTCAACTGTTCTGAGACATCATATCTCTCGTCAGTAGCCCTGGCACAGGGACTTCAAACAAGGGTTTTTTTGTCCCACCAAGCCTAGAAATACTGGCGACAAGCATGGTAGGAAGCTCCGATGGATCTGGCTGTGTAGAGCGTCACTTAACAAAGACAACAAGGTGCGCCAAGCCTAGACTCCAACACCTTTACATAAGTGTGTAAAAATATGACAAGCATATACAGCAATAATTTGTTAATAACGTGTGTATATATATACATACACGTTATTATATATATATATGTGTGTGTGTGTGTGTGTGTGTGTCTGTGTGTGCAAAAATTGGCTACACTACTCCACAGACGCTTTGCAACCTCACTGTAACCTTCCATTCATTTGTCAATGTTGTTATCACATGTTTATCTTGTGATTTCCGTGTCTCTTTACTATGTTAAATGTAAGTGTAATTTAATTATTTTATAAAGAATAAAATCACATTCAACAATGCTGCAAATTAAATTACATGATGTCAACTAGTAAGGAGATAACCAAACTTTATGTTCGAGTTGTGAATCAAGCTGAGTATGATTTTGTGGTTTCGTGTATATCTACTAATAAGGAGATATGGTATTTATTACCAGAAGAATGCAGAGACCTGCAGCTTCACTCTACATTATCAAGTATGAAACCTATACAAAATGCAACAGCTCTAATAAAAAATGTAAATGTTTATAGAACAATAGCTATAAAGATTGACGATGATATTAAGTCAGTATATTTCGATGAAGAGGACAATATCTGTTTCCGAAATTTTCCATTAGAAGAATATGTTCCCGTGCCGGGATCTCAAACTCATGATCACCTACAACTAGAATTAGAAGATCGAATTAGGCGGTTGGAGCTTCAGTTGAAATTAAATTCAACTCAAGACGAAATAAAATTACATCACATTGAAAAAAAATTCATTTTAGATAAATTTAAAAAAAGAAAATACGATCCTACAGAATGGTTACGTAGATTTGAAGACGAATGCAATCGATTTCAGATAAGTTCAGATAGACTAAGAATCCAGGCTCTATGTTTCTTTGTCACGGGCTCGGCAAAAGTCTGGTATGAAACTAATCTGACAAAGTTAGGTCTAACCGCTTCCTGGGAGGTTTGGAAGAGTTTTTCCGTAATGTTTTTGTTGATAAAGGCTCGTCGATTGTTAGGAAGGCCTTTAACTACAAATATTTGGGAGGGTC
>NQII01000077.1:1439445-1481054 GCA_002778355.1 Clitarchus hookeri | reverse complement strand
GCAATGGACTCTCCCGACTCGCCCCACGCGTTTAGGATTGGTGCGCATTCTTTGCTCATTCGTATTTCACTACACCGTGAAACGTGCTGATGAACTCATCAAATCAGTCAACACGACGCGTGCCTAGCCCGGACAAGGAGTGGAGTAGAGTGGAGTCGTTTGGGCGGCTCTTAACACTGAGGTCTTGAGAACCGATGAGGGTGAAGCGTGGTGAGTACGGATCTGTGCCGGGAGATCCCCGAGAAAACCCGCCAACCAGTGGCATCGTCGGGCATGATTCCCACCTGCGAGAATCCGGGAGTGACCCCGCCGTGAATCGAACCTGGTTTGCCTTGGTGGGAGGACGCTAGTGCTTTAGCCGCTGTGCCGCCGCGGAGTAAGTGATCTACTAATGCAACAAAACGTGTTTCGAGAACTTATATCAAGTACACAGTGTGACGTAACCACCAGAAAGCAATTTACAGCACAAAGTAGTGTCATTGTTTATTACGCATTGGAGATAAACACGTATTCTAAAACTGACAAGGTAGACATTTTACAACAGTAATAGTTCCGACTCTTTCTGATACTTCGAAATTTTAATTTCAGTTTAGAAACGTATGTTTGGCGTTTATTTTTATTTTTATTTATTTTGTTAATCTGCCGTTTGCGTGGCGAAGAACTCGTTTGTGCATCTAAAACGGCTCATATATTTCAAAAAGGTTACGCTGTGAAGTGGTTTCGAGAATAATTTTTATTTTCAGTCCGTTTCTGTCGTTCGGTTAACTTTTAAAAATATTGAAAACTATACACATAACCTATATTTCCCATACTTGAGTCACAAGCGCAGTCTTCCGCTCGAGTCGCTAGATACAGTAGTTCTCAAACTACGATCCGCAGACCGAGGGTGGCCTGCATTACATTTTCGAATATGCCATTAGATATTTCCACCAATATGCAATGTATATTTATATGCGGTTATTCTACACTATTAAATTATGTATTCAATTATTTAACACGTAATTGTGTTTTAAAATATACTTACTTTTCATTGGCTTATTTTAAATTGCTCACCATTAACAAATATAAAGATTTGTGATAATATACTCAGTGAGCTGTTAAGTCATAATTTGTTCGTTTTAGTAATGTAATAAGGAGGTGTCGAGGTGCGTGATCCATGTTATGTTGGCATTGTACGGCGAGTGGTCCGTGGTAAAGGAGACCTTGAGAAGCACTGTGTGCTATAACGTGCTGCGAGTGTTTCGCTGGTGGGAGAGTCAGGACGAAGCAACAGTTGTCGAGAAGAAGGTGATCACCGTGTTGCGGTATTTCTGGCCATTTGTATTGCACACGAGGCCAACATACAGCGTGGGACAGCGAATAAGTGCCTCGTTTCTCGTGGCATCTGTCCACTCACTCTCAGCGAACGAGTTGATTACACTTGTGTAACATATTTTTTTTTCAACCCCACTTTCACTGGGAAATAAATTAGTCAATTTCTTTCTTCTTTCCTTTTTCTCATTCTCTCCTTTTTACACACTTCTCTCTCTTTCTCTTTGTTTGCCTTACGAGCCTGTGGTTTTATATTCTCATGCTCAGTAGTAGAGAGACCGATTTTAAAGTCTGTCAGAAGAGTTTACGTGAGTTTCATAGAACATTTTGATTCTCTTTGATATTATAAAGATATGGTATCAGTCTTCTAACACTAAAGATATTCCACGAGCTAATAATTTCTAACATTTGGATTGGGTAAGGAAAGTGTGTATAATGCAAAATATCAGTTCCTTCCCTTTGAAAAAATCTTCGATGGCTTAAATTGTATACTTACGTGAAGTGATCTTGCATCACACTTTTGGTTATATTTATCTATCAGCTCATGTTTCATCAAACTCTCTGGAAATTTTTGTTTCCGTTGGCACGATTTCTTTCAGGTAGTTGAGATTACAAGCAAACAAAAATGGACAACCATAATTGCTGAAGCTGTCCAATTCAATATCAGACCGACAATTCCCTCGTTAAAATTAAGGGAATGACATGGATATGACTGACGTTTCTCATGGAGATTTGCCGGCGTAAAGTGATTTTACAGCAGTAAAAGGAAAAATAGATATAATAATGAATTATTTTATTGCGATTCCTACACACCGAATCCAAGTTTTCACTATAGGAAAAATATCACATTGGCAAACCTCATTTTCCTACTTCGTCCTCCAAAGTTCAAACTCCAAAGTTCTCTCGTCTCTATATCCTATAGAGTATGTTTGTATGAAAATATAACAATGATATATAATGTTTATTAGTATGAAGACAAAGGCNATCTATATCCTATAGAGTATGTTTGTATGAAAATATAACAATGATATATAATGTTTATTAGTATGAAGACAAAGGCACCACATAATTTCCTCACAGCATAGCTGAAGCTTTTCCGTGAGTGAGGCCGAGTGCTAATGACACGATTACACTGTTAAAAATTACAGTATATTTACGGACAATTTTACGAAAATGTAGAGTAAGTATACGGAAAAGCAATCCGTGAAGATAAAAAACGGAGAGGTGCTCCGTAAATATAGAATAAGGAAAGGCTCCGTGTTTCCTATTCGCTTCAGGTTCCGGCAACGAACAATGTCGAGGCTGCAAGAAGCTTTCCTCGCCACTGTAACAAGAAAATTAGTTTCTGCGGCAGTTACGATATCCACACCACTTATACATGTTGCTTAAGACATAAAAATAGCAACAGGCGTCTGTAACATTAAGCAAAACTTAAACCACACAAACTTTAATAGGCACTAAAAAAAGTTGCTTAATTGGTTACATCGAATACCACAATTATGCCTACAATTGTACAAGAAGAATGCAGGTGAACCGTTAGAAAAATAGGAAGTACAGAAAACTAACGAGAAAGTTTACGGAAATGTTTCGTCAATTCGTGGGGAGTTCTGCAAAATTTACGGAAAGTCCGTTTTGAAAAGTAACGTGTCCGTAATTTTACGGAGAGTTTACGAAGATTTCTGGAGAATATTTACCAGCACTTTTTCGTAAAATGAGTGAGAATTTTTTTTAGCAGTGTAACACAGAGAAATGGGCAGGCTGGGACGTCTGCACAATAATGTCTCAATATAAAAATATGAATATTTCTCTTTAGAGAATTCGATATTTATTTTTCTCACATCAGGCACAATTTACTGATGACTACTACTTCAGCATAAACGTATTTTTTCTTCGTTGTATTTTATTCATACTAATTAATTTGCATAAACATAAATATTTATCAAGTATTTTTTCCTTAGTCAGTTTACAAATGTTTTTATTTAAAAAAAATTATTTAATTTAAAAACGATTTTGTTTTGAAATTAAGTTTCGAAACGATTGTAAGAATTGATAACTGAAAATGCGCTAAATAATTTAAATAATAAAAAATTATAGCTTAAATTCAAATAATCAAATAACACAGTTGTTATAAACTGTGAAAAAGACGGATATGAGTTTCTTTTAATTCGTACTCAAAAATCTTAGTTAGTTATTTTTGTGCAGGCTTCAGCGAAAATGATGTAAGTAAATAAATTTCTGGAAGAACGTAAGAAATATTTTAATAAATCAGGTGTTTGTACTTTCTAGGTAAAATATTCTCCGATACTGCCAACTTTGAAAAGAAAAATTACACTACATCGTGGGTACATTCAGTTGTTACTGAGCAATCTCCTGTTTACCAGTGTGTATGAAAACTAACCTCATTTNCACTACATCGTGGGTACATTCAGTTGTTACTGAGCAATCTCCTGTTTACCAGTGTGTATGAAAACTAACCTCATTTTAAAAAAATGAGAACTTGGCAATTCCGTTTCCTAGTGAAAGAGCTCACATTTACCACAGAAAACATATATTTTNTTTTAAAAAAATGAGAACTTGGCAATTCCGTTTCCTAGTGAAAGAGCTCACATTTACCACAGAAAACATATATTTTTTTTATTATTTTTAGAAAGAGCGTGAAGTTTAAACTTGACGCGTGGCGTGTACATGGGATAGGCATTGCGCTGTTTCCACACCCTGCTATAGTTAGCCAGGGCAGGCAGCTAGCAAGGGCAAGCAGCTGACAACGAAACTTCCTGGGAGTCCCCGTCGGGGATATCCCGAAATTCGAGAGAAACAGTGTAAGTCCCGGCCAGATTGCTCAGGGAAGAACCCCGTGCAATGCGACAGAATTAGCTGATATGCGGCCCTCGACGAAGGAAGCCGGGGAGCCCCCGACGAGAATTAGTGCAGACCCAGCTCTGTAGAAATCCCCGCCACAGTATCCGCACCCTCCCTCCACCCTCGTATGGGCGTACAAGCCGCTGACGAGACACGAAATCACGCACAAAAAAGCGCGAGGTATACAGGAGATTTCCCGATTTCTCTCTCTAGAAACTGCTGACAGCTAACTTGAATATAGCGCGACAGGAGTCAAATTCACGAGGCAGCCAAGGCGGAGGGCAGTGGTTCAGAGCATTTGTTCAGAGCAGTTGTTCAGGGGCAGTTGATAAGCGTCAGTTGAATCCGCGCCATCGGAAGATGCTACCAGCGTCAGTGAGAATCAGTCAGGCAGACATATCGCATGCAGAGGGGCGGCAGTTGGGTGAGTCAGTCGAAGGCCGGGTTCGGATCCCGGGCGAGTAAATTGTCGCCAGCCGAGACGGGAGTTGTTCGGCGGCACAGCCGCGAGACGAGTTAGGTGCTCAGCCAAGATGGGAGGCGAAGGAGACACGGGAGTAGGCAGTCGTGTGACGGGAACAGTGCCGAGAACTTATGAGTTAATTCCCGGAAACGAGTGGCGCCNGCCGAGAACTTATGAGTTAATTCCCGGAAACGAGTGGCGCCCCATATCGAGAGGCACCATTCCCCCGAGAAGAAGTAGTCGTGCGCCAGATGGTGACGAGGCAAGTAGTCAGTCAGTCAGTAAGTAAATTGTGACGTCACTGGGGAGAGGACCCAGGAACAGCCGAAACTTCATGTGTAAATTGCCGAGACAAACCAAGTAGAAGTGCCGAGAACTTATGAGTTCATTTCCGAAAACGTAGTGGCAGTTTCCGAGACGGATAAGTCGGGAGCGCGAGACGAGTTGTGGCAGACATCGACGTAGGAGAGGGGACGCGAGGTCTCCGACGAGGAACGCCAGCCGAGATCAAAGAGAAAGCACAAGTCCCAGGAAACCAATCCCGGACTTCCGAGAGAGTGAGTCAAAGCCGAAGGAAGAAGCCAGCTGAGTACAGCACGCCAACGAGAGCCAGTCCGAGGGCCTAAAAAAGGGCCACCCCACTCACCAGGCCTCAACTACCAACGAAGACAACTCACCAAAAGCCGCAGTCACAGATAAGTAGAAATGTCTCCGTTCAAACAACCTTTCCTGACTCATAGAATTCCGCCCACCAGCCCTTCAGGCCTACGACTTGTAGGGGGGCTCAGTCTCGCCAGAGTGTGTAAATACCTACGTTACCTTCCGACAAATAAAATACTGGTGTGTTAAATAACGGAGAATACGAGTATTTGTTTACCCCTTACGCAACAACCACAGGTGCCCTTAGTCTGCACCAAAGTAAATTAACTAAGTACCCTACTAGCCATCAACCTGTATGCCTCAGGTGGCCTAGTAGCGACAAACTTTATTGGATATTTATTTACCATCTTCAACTCGCATAGCAACACACTGGGAAGCTTGAAACATTTGTTTCTGATGTTGTTTTAGATTACAAAAGCTGGGTGAATGCATTTTGACGTAATCTTTGCGGTGATTATGTATAACTCCACTGTAAAAATGGTAATAGTCTGTTACTGTGACAGCAAAGCTAATGGACAAATTAAACTGTTTGCTATCAAAATGTAAATTCTCAATGAGCTCATAGGCATAGATGTATTAGGCGTATGCATTGTGGTGTTCTAAATGCCTTTACTGCCACAGGAACTAAAGACTGTTCACGGTATAGTGAGAACTTTTTAAATCAACATTTTAAAAATGTCACTGCTCCTACCAGCGTATAGTTAAACGGGCCCAGTATAGTTAGCAACGACGGAAGGAAAGTAGTTCCACGTGTTAACGTTAAATTACAAGTGTTAAGAAAACATTTGTAAATACCAAATATATTTTATTTCACTTTTTGTTTTTAATGCATATAAGTGCAAGATTAAAAACATTTGTAATATATTTGTTTTAAAAAATACACTTGCGCTTGACCGACACACGAATAAAGTGATCGGGCCCATGCTGACGTTAATTGTACATATGGTGGAAGAACACACAATGTGCATATAAGTAGATCTTAAGCATGGCTTTCAAAAGAGCTCATTTTAATGTGAACAACGTGTACCTTTTATTTTCACTAACGGTGAACAGCATTCAGTAAATCCTCCNTTATAAACATGTACTGGGAGCTGCTGTCGACGGAAACGTTCCTAAATATTGCACTTCGGGAGAAATCGACTTGTGGCCATTCTAACATTCTTAACTTACAACCAACTTTTACTTCAAGACAGCGTTTTTTATGAAGCACGGGAGGGCATATTGGTTTTTTAATTATTTCCAGATAACTATTGAATGCTCTGTATATTTATAGTTAATTTCAAACTTCTCAGTTGCAGCGATTTGAAAGAAATTTATGGTTTAAAAAATTTTACGTGGAAAAATTGATTTTATACAGGAGATTAAGAGTGAAAGAACGCGAAATAAACATATGAGTTAGTCTTATAGCGTTTTCAAGAACCTATCTGTCTTCCTCTGTGGAGAATAAGGTATCAAACAGTATTTATACCTCTAACACCCGGGTAAAAGTTTTATAAACATTAAGTATACGTGTTTTTCACCATAAACTCGTACGATACTGGAAGAAAAACACGGGTGCCTTGAGTAATTTAACACTTGCAAAGTTCGTTTTTATACTTCTGTTTGTAGTGTCTGAAATATTCACGTTCGTAATGTTCGTAGCTTACGCTTAATATTTTTTTTCTTCACAGGTGAAGCGCCCGCCTACCTGGCGCTTAAACTGCGTTGCAGTTTGTTTAAAATCCATTTTAAACTTCGCCATTAAATGTGTTCCCAAAGTGCTCACCTACGAAAAGAACACACACTTCATACTATGCCTGTCGATTACTCTCAAGTCTTCACGCACATTAGAAACATCGTTTTCGAAGTACTCCAGCGTTGTTAAAACGGCTTTCCAAAGCACCGTATCTCAAAATATTCAAGTCAGATACACACAGAAGTACTCGGCGGTCCTGCATTGAACGTCGTTACAGTAGTTTCATAAATAAAACGATAGCGTCGCTGCTCAAAGTCTCACACACGCACGCAGCACGGCGAGAACACTGTGCGCCAGTTCCGATCCTTGCGCTTAGAGACGATTGCATACTTGACGTGCGTGGGAATATCGTCTTTATCACTCCCGCGCTTCTCCTCCTCAAACTCGGGAAACAGCACCAGGTAGGCGAGCCCCTTAGTTGTTTTCATTTCAGTTTCGGTAATTAGAATTACTTCGAAACAATTCAAAAACCTCATTTATTACGGTGCTCCATAAACCGAAAAATAATCACAGCGCTGACAGTAAAAATACACACACATTTTTTTTCATAAGCATTATTTACAACATTTCTTCCTTCAAAATGCATAGTAGCTTTCAGGACTTCCGAGAGGGTAAATACCACAAAACAACAATAGCAAAACTAAAATCAAATAGTCTACTGTATTTGGCAAAAGTTAAAAACAACATGAACTGTTTCTTGTCGCTGATTTGTACTACGCTATGGGAATAACTTATATCTACAAACGGTAGGAGGTTTCCGTCCCTAAGTGTGCACATTTTAGAGGACATACTGGCGGGCGTGCTTCCTATAAAGTTGTCAGGGATGTAGGGAATGTAGTTACATCTCCCAAAGTCGCATTAAACATTGTGTCGTTAAAAGTGTCTGGCCACTTAATTTATTTAGTACATGTCTGCACGAATTAACATATTCGTAAGATATTTAGTTCTGGACAATTTCACAATTACACTTGATGTGAGCATGAGTAAAGTTACAGGGTCCTTGAAAATTTGATATATGGTGGTAGGATACAAAAGAGTCAGAAATCGTCAAAGTAGATCCCAAGCGTGACTTTAAAAAATGCTGAATTTAAAGAGGACAGTCTTCTCTACAGAGGTGAATCTTAGTTAGTGGTACCGGTGCGGTTGTGGGGGGGGAGAGAGAGAGAGAGGAAGGGTATAGAATGAGAGCGTTGTGAACTGGGATGGTTGCAATGGCCCGTCAATCGGGCTTCAGGTGGTTCGTAGTTCACTCCTCTTAAACACAGACGATCCATGCATATATACATAACTTTCTATTTACACAAATAAGTTTACAGAATTAAAACGTGATTAATTTTAGTTCGAATCGCCTGAATTTGTGTACACACGTATGTGTTTACGTGATGATAAGAACTCGACAGCCCAAAGGTAAGTTGGAACCGAAGATAACGGTACCTGTGATGGATACCGTTGCGCGCAGTCTAGGCAGCTAGGCAAGATGAATCAGTAATGGTTTTCCATTGCCTTCCGCTGGATGGAAGTGAGCCAGACGAACCAATCACGAGTGAAGTACAAACGTCGAGTGGGAGATTCGAACTCGGATCCTCAGAGTGAGAGGCGACCGTGCTAGTCACTACACCCTGAGGGCTGCCATGTGTGTAGATTAGGTGTATGTGTGCATATGTGCGTGCATTGGCGTATAGGTTCACAGCGATCTTAAATTACAGTACACGGTTTGTATTTACATACACATCCATTCCTTATTCTCAACCTATACTTAAACGCACTCGCATTTCGTCTTAATGCCATGTTATAGCTGTTGAACACACATGTATGCGAGCCCTTCTATCTCCTATACCGTACGCTTTCGCTATCTATTCGGTGCTTAAGCCTTCCGCGTAAACTTTTAAGTACTTTAGTTCCCATATAATTGTATCCAATAAATTCTATCAGGAAATGAATACTGCTTCTACAGACAATTTTCTTTGTCCACAAATTTATTTTAGAAGTAATAAAAATGTGTATTACAGGAAAATTACTGGTGAAATAACACAAGCATCTTAAAACTAAATGTGGGCGGAAGGAAACTATATTGCTACGTATTGTTACACGTTTGGTTACTTCGGTCGTCAGACATGAGGTCACAAACTTGTTTTATCCCAGTGCAGTATGCCAGCTCTCCTCTCGTACAACCAATTAGAAAAAAATAATTGAATGCAAACTATCTGTAGACTATAATAGTGTCAATTTTTATAATTTTTCTATTCACGCAGTCGTTATTAAACATTTTAGTAAGGAACTGAGTCGACATTTGGGGACAGCGTGTAAACAGAAAAGCGATATAAAACTTGACTAGAGCATGCCGAAGCAAAAGTCCGGGCATGAGTTAATAATTACAGTCTATTCGAGGTTTCTTCGCACTTTTTGACTGTAACCTTTGAAAAACCACACCATGTATGGTGTGTTTGCTTGTTTCCTAAATACGTCCTGTATCAAAAACATTTTATACTTGCATTATATAAGAATGCCTTATTTTTGGTTAAATGGAACTTTTACTTATATTTGAATTTTTAATGACATAATTTCATTTATAAATAATATGAATTAAAAACAGGGAGAAAATAGATGTGTTGGCAATGCCCAGTAAGAAATATTTATTCTGCAAAATATTATTAAACTTAATGCGGAAGGAATGCGGTGCGTTGTCCTTTTGGTGTAATTTCCTAGACTGTTAGGCTTTGTTTGCAGAAAGCGGCGGAATAGCCTGGAAGTAGAACTTTAGCAGGACTTCAGAAAAGTTGGAAGTAACTATGAATTGACTACACTTTCCACGGCATTAGGCAATCGATCAGTAGCACGAGTGAGCACGACTGTAGGAGATACCGGTGCAGCACTTCGCCTCTGTATCTTCAGATGTTCTGCGTGGCGGCTCGAGAGGTATGAAACACAGAGCAATCCCGGGTGCTGGCGAGCGCGCGCCGACAGCGTCCCTTTACAGGAGTGTCGATGTATCGATCCTTGGTGCTGGGCGTACGAGGAATGAACAAGGAAGAGAGGATGATACTGGGTTGGGAGGTGTGATGAGATCAGAAGGGGGGGGTGGCATCGTCTGCCCTGAAGGTGTGTCCCTCGGAGGCGCCCCGCGTGGACACGCAGTCCTGCCGGGCCGCCACGTCCTCCCGCTGTGGGTCCTGTCGAGTCCTGTGGCCGCCATATAGCCGCGCGCCTCCACAATCGATACGAGAGGTCGCGCAGAGAACAAGCTCCTCAGGACTAGTGCCTCAGGTAAGTCTTATTCTACTCAGAGTAGGAACAAAACCTTATTTCTTATGAGGGAGTTTGGCATAGCGGAAATTTCCGCCGCTAGGTGCGCTATGTTCCAAAAGGTAATTTTTAACTGTAATCCATTCACAGTTACTTCACACTTTTCTGAAGCCCTGCTTAAGTTACACTTCCAGGATATTCCTCCGCCTCATACAAACCAAGCTTAACTGATTTTAGGAAAGTACACAAAAGGACAACGCACCGTATTCGTGCGCAATCAGTTATAGTAATATTTAGCAAGAGAACTATTTGTACCAACAAATAAGTTTTCTCACTGTTTTTATTCGCATTAATTATTGGTATAATATAATTAATAAATAAAAATATTAGTAAAATATTAAATTTAATCAAAAATAAGCTACTGTTATGTTATGCGAGGTGTGAAACTCTTATAATACGTGGCATATTAAGGAAACAATTAAAGACGTCATAAATTAGTTGATTTTTCAAAGATTTGATTTTAAAAATGTGAAGAAACCGTGAATAGACTATAACATTTTAGGGTACGTGAATAATAAAAGAGAAATAGTTTACATAGTTACGAAGTTATTTTATATTTGATTTGTGATTATTACAATTATACTGTTTTTTTAACGTAGAGAATAGAGAAAATGTGTTACGCATGCGACACTAGCGCCTACATAGAGGCGACAATTTTTGATAGGCAAACTTCTAACATTGATCTTCCCAACGTAAGTGGAAGCAACTTTACCTGAGACCAACAATAGAGACTACATCTACCCGATGAATACGAGCAGCATTCTTGGCATTAAAACAAGCTAATTTATGCTCAATAATAATATTATTTAAAGTGAGATCCAAAATAGTTAATCTTGCGCATCTCAGAAATATGTTTTGCACCATCTGTAATTTGGTTGCTGATGAATGACGTTCGTTGGGTCAGCAGGTGCGTTACAAAGAGGCGTCGGAATGACAGTCATGGTGTTCTATACAGTATGTGTGAATTTTCATCCTATATTTTCTCTTGGGCCATGAGTAACCGAGGAACTCAGCAAAACTCTTTTAGAGGTGTGTATTTACACCGTCCTTTCCATTTAAATACGGGCAACCACATAAGATTTATGTGGGAGAGGAGGGGAGGAAGAGAGAGAGAATTAGAATACCTGACAAAATAATGGGCAGCGGTGGTGTATGGGTTAACTACTCGCCTCCCACCAAGGAAAACCATGTTAAATTCCCGGCGGGGTCACTCCTGGATTTTCGCATATGGGAATTGTGCCGGACGATGCCGCTGGTCGACGGGTTTTGTCGGGGATCTCCCATTTCGCCCACCCTTGCATTCCGGCGCGGCTCTAAACTCACCTCGCTTCACCCTCATCGGCTTTCAAGATCTGTCTTATCTCACTCATCAAATTAAATGACGTATCGGTTGTGTTCAAGGTAAAGAAAGAATTTGTTTTTTTAAATAACCTTTGAATAATATATATTGTCTATTAACTGCATATGCGCTACCTTACACGCTGGCATGCAGGCTCCCAGTTAAGTTGGCAGCGAATAAAGAGAAATAATTCCAACTCTTGACGTATTGTGAGTGAGATATTAAAATCTATGGCAAATCACGTTTGTGTTTTTCTGCTTTATATGAAATAGCTTATTAGTAACATGTTAAGTTTCCCAACAATTTCACGTTTTCCCTTTACTGGCGCATACATCAAATCGTTAAGTACACGGCAATGCAAATTTTACATGTGTCGGAATTATACAGAATGAGAACAACACTACAGTAGATGTTAAGCAGAGCTTTCAAAAGTGCTCAATTAACTGTGAAAAGTGTATATGTGTAATTTATTTCGAGAAAAATGTATCTCTCTGGTTTAAGCTCATCCATACTGCAATGTATGAATTGCTAAAAAAATTTTGTAAATAATTTTTATGTTAATAATAAAGGAAAAATTGCATTATTTTCTTTAAATTATTTGCCCTTTTCAGGCCCATCCTTACGAAAATTGTGGAAAGTAAACAGATGAATGTAGCCTGACATGATTCCTAGGAAAAATAGAGACATGGTCTTGAAGGAAAAACTTATATATTTGTAAATTATCAATAAGTAAAACCAACTGTATCTGGTTTTATATCAGTCTACAGTCAGTTTTCATGCAGAAACGCACACGAACGCTTAACATGTTATGACTATCAACAAACGTAGTTACCACCTTAATTTGCGCAATAAATACACTATCACTTACAAAGCACTAATGAAAATGGTATGGCAGTGTTTATCTCCGTATCGTGGTTAATACCTGAGTGGAACATTCTTAAGCACTCCACTTGCATTAAAAGGTACACAAAACTGGAAAGTGTCTTCGAACGCTGGTATGACGGCAACACGCACCATACATGAGCTAAAAGTGTTGCCTATTTGCCAGGTATCCCACTACCATTAAGATTTTCACTGATATTGCATTTCCTCCATTTCCACTTTAACGTTAATTATGTACTAGAATGTGAGCTTACACGATCTTGTAATGAGTTTATTCACCCATTAGATTTCTTGTAAAATCGTGCAAATGCGCTAATTATACATTTTGTAAGCAATTTCCCGGGACAATAAATTATGCGAACAACTTTAAATTGGCTGCTTGAACTTCACGAAAACCTGTCAACAAGAAATTATACAACAACCCTAGGCAGGCTTCTTAAAGTAACTTCCTAGAAAAAACTCAATTTAGCTTACATTTCGAAGGAATCGTCCTCGTGAGATCAACTTCCTCTATTTGTGTGTTTGTTTGTGTGTGTTCTCCCTAAAACATTTTGAACACGTGCACGGAATCAAACCAGATTCGATACTTGTATGACATCCGACTTGTGTAGGTTCCGGTCATACCGGATGCCTATCTTTAAAATGGCGGCCGTTTATAATGTTTTATTGCAATACTGTGTTTCAGGAACTATTCAACAGACTGGAATTAAAACCAGTACGTTCACAGTTATTTATATCAGCATTAAATTTGATAACTCAAAACCTCACTACTACGTCATTTTTTAAAATAACGCCAGCTGAATAAAATAAAATTTTACATAATGTATCAGAAACTATTAAATCTATCCCCGCCAAATTTGGTTTGCAGACAGTGCCAGGGAATACCACCCAAATATAAATGATTTCAGTAATTTTTCGAAAATAGGGAGGGACATATTTTAGTATTTCAAATTATTTAACCATAATCATAGCCATATAAAACCAATTTCAACCAAATCTCAAATGCTGGCAGTATTTATTGAGAGGATTACATAAACTTATTCATAGTATATTTGCCCGTCGTTGTTAGGATAGTGCCGCCTACAAAAATGAGGCTTTTATTATAACTCCGGAAATACTCAGTCGATTTCTGCTAAGTTGTGCCACAGTAAGCCACCAAAAATTATATAATTTTTTTAACTGTACATTTCTATTTGAATTAAAGCTTTGCAAATATGTTTGGTTAAAGTGCCGCGTTAACCGGATGATTAGAAATACTGCAGTCAAACATGGTAAGCTGGCAAAATTAATTTCAATCATTAAATTAGCTTATTCGCGACATATTTTGTCTACCAATTTGTAAGCTAGTGCTATCGGGGAAAATAAATATTTCATATCATCTCCTGTGAACTTCTCGACCGACATCTGCTAAATATTTGCGTATACGTACTATATTTATTGTGAGAAAATTGTCTGAGAAAGATATATTTTCTAATTACTTTAACACTGGTTTTTCGCAGTTCTCATTAATTTGTATGTCTGTTTATTTCCAGACTTAATCATAATGCTATTTTAATTATCTGTTCAATATGTTTATCAGGATTGTTCAAGTTATTTTTTTAAAAGGAAGCACTTTCACTGCGCAATTTTTTTTATCGGTGCTTTTTAATAAAGCTCGGAAACAAGAGGAGACATTTATAATTCTCATTCTACGTTTAAGTAAATCAACAAATTAATAATTAATTCAGAAATTTCTCTTTGTTGGCTGGAAATTATTTTGACAGCAGATTCCTTTGATTTCAAGAACCAAAGAGGAAACCGCCAATAAATATAATGTATGAGATTATTAAGAATTCCTGTTCGACATTCGACTGTGGTATGACGGTAGATCAACTTCCCAACTTCAAGGCGAATAGGAGTTCATGTACATGCGATTGCCTGCAAGCCGCATTCTTGCAAACAGGAAGAGAGAACAGTGCACTCGGCACCTATCATTTACTTAATTACAACTTTAGTTTACTTCATTTAAACAGGTAAACGTTATCCCCCGCTGGCGAATGTTTTTGCCACGCATTAACAAATACTTTGAAGACTTTAAAAAACGGCAACAGGGTTGATGCTTACAAACTTGACAGAATTATAGAAGACTGCAGACTTTCGCAGTTATTGTCAGGCTTGTTATATTAACCTCCGGGCAGAAGTCGTATCTTTCTGGTATCAAGAGCCGACGTTTCACCCCACATTACAGTTGGCATCTCCAGGGTCTCTCGAGCCACTCCACTTAGAGACATCCTGAAGAGGCCTACTACAAAATGCGGCGAAACGTCGGCTCGTGATATCAGAAAGACGCGGCTGCAGCGCGGAGCCAAGAAGTATGGCAAAAATTGTGATTAGAAAAAAATAACACATTTATTTGCCACATGGTAAAATACTTCAAATAAGATTATTCAACATTATTACTCACCTTCCTTCATATATGAAATAGAAAATAAGATTTTTAATATTCTTTGCATTTGTCCATTTATTGATTTATCCGTCAATACTTCGATTTGCAGTTTTCCAAACGCGCTTACTTGCATGATGTTTGTACACAGCATAGCTACTTGCAACTATAGCAGCTAAGACAGCACAACGACGTCCATATAGTGTTTCACTATATGTAGTAAATTTGTGTGTGGTATAGTGTATACATATTGTGTTTATACCAGTCGTAATAAAATCCTATACTCAAGTTTCTACGGATGTTCGAAGACACCATAATAGATACAACGTGCCATTGCCAGTCGTACACGTTCGAAGACCCCGGACATGCGAGGCAGAGAGTAAGTACCACGAGCACCCGAACGATGAGCTCTTCCTCTGATTCAACCGGGGTTTTTTACTCCAGCCTCTTCAAGTACCCCCCACACAAAATATTTAATTGTGGTGAGGTCGAGAGAATGAGCAGGCCATGTAACTGTTCCACCGCGGAAAATCCGTTGCTCACCGAATCTACGGTCCAAATGCTCTCGGGCGTCACGAGAGAAATAAGAAGTTGTATCGTCACGTTGAAACCACAACCGACGTTGAATACCAGGAGGAACATCCTAGAGGAGCTCAGGCAATGTGTTCTCCAGAAATCGCAGATACAGGTTACCATTGACGTCTAATGACAGCGTGTGCAGCCCAATAAAATGACCCCCAACAAAGCCCACCCACGTGTTGATAGCATTATGTTGTTGGCGGGAACGGATGCAGCTGGCATGAGGGTTGACATCTGCCCTCGTGTGTTGGTTTTGTAAATTGACTGTTCAGCCTCGAGTAAAAGATGCTTATCCGGTTGACAACACAAACCGCCCAAAACGAGGTCCCAGAGTACATCTGTGTGGGTACCGTTGATAAAACTCAACCCGACGAGAACAGTTGTTCGGTTGGAGTGCTTGCACCGCTTGCGCGTGAAATGCACGACGCTGTTGATCATGCCACACGCGCCGAACAGCCATTTGGTCAACATGCGATTGCTGTGCAAAACGTCGTGAGCTTGTTGACAGATTGCTCTCGAACTGCTTTTAAACCTCCCTCTCGAACTCGGATGTGCACACTGTGCGCCGACGGTCAGCGCAAGATCTGTGGATCTAAATTGATAACGTGAAGTAAAAATGATTATAAAAACCCATTATCAGGAGCATCCATTTTGAAAAAACGCCTTCTATTAACCAAGTGGCGATCAATCGCAACAAACTTACTGTGGTTTGGCACAAACCGCCCATCATATTGCTCTACATAAAGACGTGTAGCGAGTCTTGAATTATGACTGCATGCACCATAACCCAAGTATAGGTCCATTTCTGTTAATTCAATCCATGTCCATCGCTCCGCTCTAAACTAACGAAGAAGTGCTGCGTGGTGTCACAGCGCACGACATTGCACTCTGGTGTCAGGGCGTGTTCAACGGAGTATGTAATATTGATTGTTATTTAGCAAAAAAACTTTCGTTATGGTCTCTTCTATTATCCCTCTAAACTTGAGTACTGAATATTGTTACACTAGGTTTGTGTCGTGTTTTATGCTGACACAAATATTTGCTCTTCAAAGTCTAACAGAAATTGTTTGCCCAACTTTTAGTACTTTGCTGCAAAAACAGTAGTCACTTTTTTCTTTAGAAAATTAACGAATTTCCGATGTAAATATACCGTAATTTTCTGACGTATAATTACTGTTGGCGTCATGAAAAGCTAAACTTCCCAAGTGATGCACGAGTAGTTTCGAAGTAATACTGTACGTTACATTATAGCAAATGTGGATAACGTGGTTTTTTGCTAAGTATGGATCAGTGAGCCGGTGCATATTAAGGTACAAGGAAAGTGGCTTACAATGGAATACTGCACCCGACTGTACAAAATGCAGACACTAACGACATTGCCAAAAAAGTAAGATTTATGTTGCGTATGTAAGTATAATTCATACATTTGTAACACTGTAAAAAATTTGCTAGAATTTTCTTTCTTAATTTTTTTTACATCAGTAAGTAAGAGTCTATTTGATCAAAACCGTGCTTGGTGGCACACTGAACTCGCATTTGGTAGGACCTGGGTTCAATTACTGGTCCAGTCATCCTGATTTCTGTTTTCCATGGCTTCCTGAAATCACTCCAGGCGAATGGGTCCTTAAGAGAGGCCTTGACCGACTCCTTCCCATTCATTCCCCCATCCCTCTTCCCTGAGCAACTTGCTCCGTCTATAATGACCTCGCTGTCAACGAGACGTTCAGCCCAACTACTTCCTACCTACCTTCAATCAAACTTTAAGCGGATTACCATTCTGGATGCTTCAGCATGTTTTGCAATGAAACCTTCGTCAAATTAAGACTATTGTTACTGACGTTAAAAAATAGATTTAGTAATTGATTTTAAGAATGTTCATTTGAGTTATGAAAATGATTACTTTCTTGACCAACACGAATGTGCATAAAATCAATTATTAAAAATATTTGCAAATATTATTATTTATTTTATAGCACAGAACAAGCGTAATTATTGTGATTATCTTGCTTTATGAAAGTTTCTTAAGTGACTTCACAGCATCCAAAATTGAAATACGCTTAAATTTTAATTTTAAAAAACCTTTTATTGTATTTTTTAAATAATTTTATAAGGATGTTTATGTAAAATATTTGACACTGTTACAAAATGTGTGCATTCTTATTTCATGTACAACATAAATCTTAATTTTCTTGCAATTTTGACAGTGTCTGTACTATTTTCTAATAAGTTCTGCATTTTGTACAGTCAAGTGCAGAACTCCAATGGAAGCTACTATACTTCTACCTTAAGAAAATAGACTAAAACGTTCGGAAATTGAAAGAGAATCACGTCCCTTCCCACGGGTGCGTTCTGTCAGGCCCTAGCACATTACCTTCCCAGACACGAACCAGGCATGCTTCCCACGTGATGAAACGTCCATTGTCTGGCTCGGCTTAAACCACAGTAAGATAAGTTTCCGAGAGGTGCAAGATATCTCTTTGTAGCTGAATTAGTAACAACCAACTTAACAAAAATGTCCACACACCCACAGACAGCATGTACTACCGAGCTGCATGGTAATGTGGTCAACGTTTCTCATTCTAAGAGTGTGGGAAACCGTTTTTCCACATAATTTCCCCTTTTTGTTCTTGCTTACTGCCTACGCTTTCCCAATTTTCCAAACATGACAGTAAGTGCCTTTCTATGTATATCTTGTGTATACGTTGACATTGTTAGTAAGAAACGTAGTAATCTATTCGTTCAGTTTCAAAACTCGGAAAATTTATTTTGCAAACCATTTTATTTATTTTATTTTTAAAATAGTGAGAATATTGTAACCTTCCTACATATCTTATGGTTATTATTGTTGTTCTAAAAATGCAATTTCTTAACTCGTGCGAGTTTTGGTTGTCACGTGGCGTTAAACGTAAATGCAACGTGCCTAAGTTATGCACCACGCAACACATTTGAATCGCAGGTTGCCTACTCATAGGCGCTTGACGCTCTGCTTCGACGCTACAACTTAAACGGATCGTGAAAGCTGCAAGCTTGTCTTTATGCCCCAAAGGAACTATAGAAATGTTGTGTGATGTCTTGACAGTAACGGCCCAACTAGAAAGAGAGAAGTTACCAAGAATAAATTTCATTAGCCTTCCTGTTAAATCTGTTCACTTGTTGTATATGAAAAATAAATAAACAGGCCAGAATTACCATACGGTCAAGAGAAGAACCAATAATACTATATTTCAGTTAAATTGCCAATATCGTTACATACCTACTTATTTATTCAATTGAAGGTCAAAAAACCTTTCTTATAGGTAGGATTTTATATTTAATAGTATGAGAAATGTTGTACATAAATATTGTGCGCTAGGTTGTACTTCAGTTATTGTCTTATTCTGTTGGCCATTGCCTTAACCAATGTATATTTCTAGCAATTATACTAATTTTTATTGGTTTATAACTTTCACTTATGTATATGAAGTAGTATTTATCCGTATTAACTGACATTGTCGTAAGTTTTATTAAGTTGTGAACAAATAAAAATAACGGATGGTTATAAAAAATTAACTTATTTTCCAAAATATTTTTATTTATGTTTTCTGTTTTTTAACTATAATAAATTACAATTGGTTTGATTTTACACAAATCTCTAATGAAAGTACATTGAATTCGATAGCTTTGGGCCTCGTACTTTAAACGCATTCACTTCCTTATTGCGAAACGTTTGAAGTGTGAAAGGAAAAAGGTGAATACTGCACGTATTAAAAAAAATAATAGCTAGTTTGGAAATTAAGCTGACAGAAAATAATAACGATGCAACACCGTTGCTGCTGAAAGAAGTCATAAATGCTCTTCCGTCGTTCGCACGAACACGTTGCACGCCACTATAAGTTCCAACGGTCTCCCGAACGCAGTTTACAGGCCCTCCTAGTGTATTGGTCAATACATAAATTATTTTCAGAAATAACATTTAGCCAAATATTGACAATAACGTCGTAAACTCACCAAAATTGGCCGAGTCTGTATAATTAGTAACTAAACAGTACTGAATTAAAATTTTCACATTGCCTTCCAATATTGAGTTTCCTTGTAGTTAATGAGGTGTCGCATCTGTCAGACATATTCTTTTAATGATTTAGAGCTTTGCATTTCAAATCATTGTTTTAATGTTCAGCAATTGTAATTTATATAACACAGTTATTTCCTTTTTTTTTATTTTATCTCGCTTTAACTACTGACATTCCACAAGAATTAATGTGGCTGGAATTCTTTCACTAATATGATGATTTAATAGTGCACTTAAATGTTTGCGAAACTTATAATTAACACGTAGTTGATAATTACGCTAAAGTTCTGTATCTGATCTCGACTTACAAACTAATATGATCCTTGAATTAATGTAACTCGTGGGAGAGGAGCAGTAAATGCCACACATTAACCGAATATTCATGACAGTAAAGAAAAACTTAAATGTTTGTGTTTTTGTCTTCTCATAATCAGCGGCATTAATTTTCGTAATATCTATAAAGTATGTCCTTTTCTGTAGCGACATTGGCATAGGCCATTCACGGTAAAGTGAGCACTTTTGAAAGCCCTCTCATTTGGAATAATAGTCAATAAATATATTTTATTTTAGGCTTAGACGTTAACTTCCGAGTGCAGTGGAATATACACACTTCGTTTATTACTTACATGACAATATTTATTTAAAAAATATTGTTGAAGGATAAGTAATAACTGAAAGGAAAAAGTAGCCAGGGACTCAAAAGTGCTCATTTTACCGTGAACAGACTTTACAAGCTCGAGATGCGAATAATGAAATGACCGCGAATGAAGCGCATGTGTGGATGATGAAGAGTCACGTGACTCACCGGCGTGTGTGGCGGCCAGGCAGGTGACGCCGATGATGGCGATGACGGACAGCGCCATGCTCGCAGCTGCGGCGAGCCGTCGTACCAACAGTCGCACGTCAATCACGACCACCCGCCACGCCGGCCCAAGGTCGACTGGCCGCTCTCCGGCTCTGCTAGTACCCGCTACCGCCGCGGAGGGGGCGCGCGCCTAGCCTTCTCTGTGCTGCAGTGCGCCTGCGCGCCCAAACAACGTCTCATTCAGCGCCTCGCCTCCGCCACATCGATTGTTCAAGTCCTGCGAGCTGCGATAGCGCGCCACTTCTGGCTCAACAGGTAAAACTGATAAGGCGCCTGTCTGAGGGCGTTGTGCGTTTTGCGCACACACCAGCCCTGGGTCAAACACTGAAAATGAGAAAGACTAGGTTCCGACTTTTGCGCATATTCTCGGAAACGGCGAAAACCCCGTCATCCAAGAGTGTGTGATCTCTCCGTCACGTTTCAGTTCATCAGAACACACCAGTGGGTCGGACATTCTGTTGTTTTCCAAGAAAAAATGTGCTAATTGCAACATTCGTGACTAGTTAGTTAAAGTAAGAGACGCGAGATGCCTTATTCTTGCCGTTATTCTACAAGTGGATCAAGACGAAGATGATTCCATACACCTAAATAGAGTTGTTTTTTTTTATCTGAACGTATAACATACAACTAAGAGAGACAGAATGAGATTTCCAGATCATTGTTTAAACCTGAATGAAATAATAAACAAAATATTTGACAGTTTTTTAGTGGTTAATGCATGCAGTCGTCATAAGAACTTTAAAATATGCATTTTTATCGTGTGCACTTTCGTAGTTCTCGCATTCAACATTATAAGCAAATAGGGGAAGTCGTTATCCTATCTTCTACTAGTCAATACTCCTGTTCGGTATGGGGCCGCCTCCCACCTAGGTGAACCGGGTTCCATTCCCGGCGGCGTTGATACAGGATTTTCGCATGTGAGAATCGTGCCGGACGATGCCGCTGGTCGCCGGGTTTTCTCGAGGAACTCCCGTTTCCCCCGCCCTTTCATTCCGGCGCTGCTCCATACTCACCTGGCTTCGCCCTCAACGGCTCTCAAGACCTCGATGTTAAGAGCCGCCTAAATCTCTCCACTCCACTCCTTGTCAGTAAACTCTGCCACATCAATAAATGAAGAAACGAGACTACGGTAAAGCCTGAGGAAACTTCAGGCCTAACCAAATGACTACAAGTATTTCTCCAATACACGTTATAGACTGTTCACGATTAATTGAGCACTTTTGAAAGCCCTACTTAGGATATACTTTTTTTTTTTTTTTAATTTTATCTTTCTGCCATGTGTAGAGTTGACTTTGCCGTGGACTCTCTCACTTTGTACATGCTTCAATAGTGTGGAATTGTGGCATTTTAGGAAAGAAAAAGTGTTAATAATATGCTAAGTCATGCTCTTATGCGTATAAAACAACAAACAGTGCCTTCAGTAGACACCAATTTAAATATCACACTCACAATGCAACGTCAAATATTGTAACTATTTTCATTAATTCGCTGCCAACATAACTGGGAGTAGGGTTGCCAGGCGTCCGGATAAAGCCGGACATAGTTAGGCTTTTTGATTGCGTGTCCGGCCAAAATAAACGGTGTCCGGCTTGTCCGGCTTTTGTTAGGTTTTTTACATTTCGCAAACGAGCGAGCGCCGAGCGTGGCCGAGCGCAGGCGAGTCGACTGTCGGTCGCTCCCGCAGTCCCGCCCGCCCCCCTGCGCCACGCCGCGCCGCCGCCAGATACACTCCCGCTCTGTCAGTTGTCTGTCTGTTCATTCCTTGATTGTTAGCGCACGTTGCGTCGTCAGTTTTTGTATTCAGCGACAATAATTTTGGTAAGTATTGTTTGTACTGTACTTTATTGATGCTACTTTAATTCAGACATTATTATGGGTGCAACTGCAAGTGATGCGATGACAAACAAAAAAACAGTCATTTTATTTATTTTCAGATCTCAAAATGCCAAAGAGGAAATGTATTTTTTCAGAAGAATTAAAAAAAACATATAAAATGTTTAAGCCGACAGCAGAACCGTCGGAGGTGAAGTGTGAGCTTTGCGACCAGTTAATATCAATAGCCAGTAAGGGAAAATATGATCTCGAAAAGCACTTAAATACCGAAAAGCATCGGAAAAATATTAGGACCGCTGCGTGTTCGTCGAAAATAGACAATTTTGTAATAGCAAGATCGGGACCAAAAACAGAAGTGCAAGCGGCTGAGGCTACTTTAGTTTTTCACACGGTAAAACACAATCAGTCATTTAATTCATTAGACTGTACAGTACCACTTCAGAAGTGCCTTTATGCTGATTCAAACATTGCAAAAGGAATAACCTGTGCGAGAACAAAGGCAGAAGCAATTTTGAAAAATGTTCTTGCGCCATATGTTTTAAAAAATATATTGGAGGACTTGTCTGATATAAAGTACATAAGCGCTTCCACTGACGCAAGCAATCACGGTGCTATCAAGTTATTCCCGCTGTTAATTCAGTATTTTGACTATCAGAAAGACGGAATTCAGGTCTCCTTAATAGATATTCAATCACAAAAAAATGAGACATCCGATACGATATCTAATTACGTCTACGATTCACTGCGTGACAAAAACCTCTCAGACAAACTAGTAGCATTTTCGGCTGATAATGCTGCTACAAATTTTGGCGGCAAAGACAGAGGAGGGCAAAGTAATGTTTTCTTTACATTAAAATCTCTAACGAATAATCAGAATATTATTGGAGTCGGCTGTGTTGCACATATTTTCAATAATTCTGTCCATAGTGCTCTTGATTCCTTGCCATTGTGTCTTGAAAGTATTGTCATGCAGATTCACAATCATTTTGCTACATTTACCGTACGTACAGAGGAACTCAAAAGTATTAGCTCAGAATTAGACATTCATTTCAAACAAATACTTTATCATTCAAAGACGCGCTGGCTGAGTCTCTTCCCAGCGATAGAAAGGATTTTACAAATGTTTGAGCCCCTTAAGTCATATTTCCTGAAAAAGGAAAAGAATAATGCATCCAGAACTTTGAAAGAATTTTTTGAAAATGACCTTAACGAAGGCTATTGTTGGGCTGTTCATTCTTTCATGGCCATTTATCAAAATCGCATCAAAGATACAGAGAAGGCTCATGTTTCTGTAAATGAGGTTTTGGAAAACTGTTCTGAGATAATGAATAGCATAAATGCAAGGATTGAACAAGACTTTTATCCACTGAAAGTGACTTCTATTTTGCGTAAATTCAAAGACAATAACGAAAATTCTGAACAGGTGACTGCTTTCAAAGAGGATATTAAAAACATGTACATTATTGCAGTACAATATTTACGATCTTGGACTGAAAACTTATACAAAGACACAAAACATTTCACATGGATGACTTTAAAAGATGTTCCTGAATGGAATCAAGTTTCCGATACGATAAGTATCCTATCACAAAACAACGTTAAAGTTGACGATAGCAAATGTTTTGACCAACTGCAAAACCTTAAAAGTTTTCTGAATAATAACAAAGAGAACGTTGATTTCAAGAAGCTGTTAGCACACAAGAAATGGGTAGTCTATTTTAAATCGATGAGTAGTCAAGATTGCTTTTCAGAATTCCTAACTATTTGTCAGTATTACTTTGCGATCCCAGGACATAACGCAAACGTTGAAAGAGTTTTTTCCTTGATAGGTCAGCAATGGTCAAAAGAACGCAACAGATTACATGTTGACACTGTAGCTAAAATGTTGGTTGTAGAATTTAATTTAAAACATTTGACGTGTAAGGATTTTTACAATTGCATTTTAAAAGAAACTGAGCTTTTAAAGCAGGTTTCTGACAACCAAAAATATGAATAATTATTTTTATTGTTTAACTTAAAGAGAAAAAGTTTTGTTTTGTTTAGATTGTTTTTTTATTTTGTTTTGCTTTGGGAAGTAATAGCAGGTAAATAAGACTTATTTGTGCAATTGCCTTTCATTAGAATTTAAGAAGAATTTAAAAATGTTGATAAATGTTTATCTAGAATCTAATTTTGACTGATGACTTTATTTGACTGATTAATAATAAAGTACTTAGACTGATTTGGCATTCGATTTTATTTATATTTCATTAGAATTTAACAAGATTTATGGTAGTAATCAAAAAAGCTTGATTTTACATACAATTTTTTTGTCGTACCTATTAATACTCAGACACAAAATCCTCAATAATGTAGGGTGTCCGGCCTTTTTACCCAAATGTCCGGCCAAACTGGCTGGTCTGTCCGGCTATTAGGTTTGGCGACCTGGTAACCCTAACTGGGAGCCTGTACATCAGTGTGTACTGTAGCATACGTGTAGTTAGGGGCAGAATTTTTTTTCATATGTTGGTTTCAAAAATGCTTACTTGACCGCGAACAGTCTTTATCCCGAGCATTCAGCTTAGCGACTGTGTTGATTTGTAGCACGGCGGCACTTAGCTGTACCAGTAAATTATTTTCTAAATAACGGTTGGTCATAAACATTTTAGCATACACAGAAAAAAGTCTAATGTTACTGCAACAAAAAAATTACTATTTTTTTAATCGGTTATGATGTAGTAACGTTAATGATGTTGTGACAAAGTAACTTAATGTTAACAATTTACAAAGTCCTATATTATTATATTGCAAACATACTGTTAAAGTGTTAATGTTAACAAAGCCTCTAAGTAATTTTGCCGTAACCAAAAGTTGTATTACGCTAAAATTAACAGGAAGAACAAAACATTTTGTGTTACTGCGACATTAAAGAAACGTCCAACCAACACAAGGTTACACTGACTTGGCGTTTTAAAAATGGCGTTTGGAAGTGAACACCGGTAACCTCTTCAAATGAAACCACTGTATTGAAACTTTAAAGCATAGTTTAAAAACTAAATGTAGCTTAGACCAGCTGTCAAGCCTTGCAAAGCAGTTTACGTGTGCCAATAATGAATATATTTATAGAACGTAAAGCATTTCCACATACCGAAAGAGAACTGCAGTTTGTCGTCATGATGTATTCATTCAATACTTACAATACGAAACGTAACTAAACATGTCGAAATAGCGCAGTTAGTGGAACGTCGGGTTCCGTGAAGTGGAGAGTGTTAAATACTCACGGCGCGCGAGATCGATCCCTCTTCCAACTGTAATTTTTTTTTATGTTGGTAATATTTTTTTTTGTGACACAATAACAGTACTTAGTTAATTTTAAATCGGAATGTTTTTTAAAGCAAAAAGAAAATAAGTCAATTTTTGACTCAAATCATAACATCAGTTCAACAAAAAATGTATTTTGCCACAACATAAACACCACCTTAATGTTGCCAGTACAGTAAAGAGGTAATTTCACAAAAGTACTTACTGTTACAGTAAAATTAATAGCTTAACATTATATAACATTAACAGCAACATTAGTTACTAACGGCTAACAGATAACTAAACATTACGGTACATGTTACATTAATACTGTTGCCACAACATTTAATTTTCTTCTGTGTAGTTTGCTATAGTTACGAAACCATATAACTAAATGATATCAACTTAATTTTGTATGCTGGCAGTATGTAAACAATCATTACATGACCCAATACATAAACTGATTCGTTTGCCTTTTTTTAAAGATAGCACCACGTGAGAAATATTAAGATTTTCTGTCCTATCCCGGGGAACAATTGACTGATACCCACCAAATTCAGGCGACAAATTATACTTTCGTAGTCCATCTAAATTTATATGACTTAAGGAGATAGTCACATATTTTCTAAATAGCAGCCGTGTTCGTGCACCGTAAAGGTGAACTTTATGTAACTGTAAAGATTTTTTATTAAATATGTTGTTATTAGTTTAGTCTTGTGCATCCGACGTGAACAAGTTGCCGCGAATTGGAGTGAGAAGCGAAAAGAAATTTTGAGGAAGGTATAAAACCACGTATTTAGTACCAATGCGAGTGAAGTGAGAACAGATGAAGCAGTGGTGGGGAAACGAGGTAACGAGAGTACCCAGAGAAAACTCATCTGCAATAGCAATGTCCACAGTGTGTAGGCCTACATATAATTGAAGAAAAAATGTATTGTTTTATACACCGTAATTCCACGAGCACTTTTGTCAGGAGGCCGTGTGCACTGGGTGAACCTTATCGCCTTTGATTCAACTTGCTAACACTTTGTTACGAACTAGCTTTTAAGCCATTCGTACGTTACAGTTTCTGGGGGCGTAGCTCAATAATGAATCATGATTAGGTAGAGCACAACAGTATTAGATGAGGTTTATTAACATTAGGATTATACAATTACTATTTATGTTACTATTGATCGGGGGAGCTTTAAATTGAATACCAAGATGATTATTCATTATATTTACCTCACGCCATGTTATTATAATCTAACTGGAAAGTCATCACCTTGTTAATGTTGCCGGAGGCTGATTCTACGAGAAGGTTAACAACGGCCGGACACACCCATCTTCCGTGGTCTTCTCTCTGCTCGGGTCGACGGCAAAATACGCTGTTCCGGGTGTTACGCCGGCCTACATCGGGCGGGTTGTTTTTGCGGCCCCGTTTACTGGCCAGTGGAGGGGATTTCTGCAAATGTCTTCTTTCTGCTCGGTGGTGTTGCAATCACGCTCGTTTCCTGGTTTAATGTTTGAAGGTGTGATCAGGAAAGCCGTTCAGCTAAGGCCTGATCACACCATAACAACTTGCAACTGATTGCTAAACCTAACCTCTTAAAATCATGTTGGTGTTGTGCAAATGTTATACATCACATTCCTTCAAGACTACCAAATGGAATTAATGATACCTGAAAACAATTATGTTGTTCAAATATTATTATTTAAGTCTTAAGCGGACGGAGCGACGTCTTCTGTATTTAAAATTCACTATCTACATTGTAATTCTAGGTTTCGCCCAATAAAAACTATCGACGAAACTAAGCTCTTAACTTTAAAATGACAACTAAACCGCATTTCACCACATCATTCTTCAAGACTCATATTCCGACGAAGAGCATTCTTTTGGCTACTTAAGTTCACAAATAAATGCATGATCTTGCTCACAATTTTTCGATAACAATTATTTTAAATCTCGTTTTGCAGTGCATATCAGTCCATCGTCAACAACACGCACTGTTTTGCCCTGTCGAGCTACTATTCCCAAACTATTATAAAAAGATTTAAATGCTAAGAAATGTGTTAGCTTTCGAAAAATTCCGAAATCGCATGGACCTATCTTGTTTTTTTGAGGAGTAGCGCATTCCACATAGATCTTTCATTTCAATGGTAAACGTAATGCGTTTTAAGAAAGCCGTTAATGTTACAGCAGTAAAACCAGTATAATGCGCCCATTCACGTGAAAAAGTTCCAGAAAGAGAGCAGCTATATACCTACGTGGCGTAGTAATTAGGCCGTCAACTTGGATTGTGAGCTCGAATACTGTGTAAGGATTGGATACGTCTGCCATTTGTAGTTTTGTGTTTAGGTTAGCCTGGTTTGTTAGACGCAACCTGCTACCTTCAATACAATTATGAATTTGAAAAAAAAAAAAAAAAAAAAAAAAAAAACTTTTCTAATTTTTTTTTAAATAAAAAAATTTTTGCTTTATCACAGCTNAGTTTCCAAGATAATTTTTGCAACACAACAATTGTGTTAAAACAAATTTAACAACAGCTAGTAATGTGAAAATATACAGATACTGTATATTTTAACAAGTTAACACCGTAGACTTCATACTCATTAAAACATGGAAATATATTATCACTTTAGTAAGTTTTATATTTCCTAGTGTTGTAAACACACAATAATTTATTCGTACTATTGCGTGAAAAAAACATTTTGGCGACTAGTTACAACTAGTCGCCAAAATGTTTTTTGTGCGTTTCACAAACAATTCCTTGGTAATTGTCTGTGAAACGCACAAAAAATGTTTACTGGGTGTTGTAGATACGTTAGGTGCTGCTAGTAGTGGCGTTTTACAAACACTGCGTGCGTTGTTTACGGTTCACCTGAGATCCTTCTACGACCGTTGAATCCCGAAAAGCAGTTCAGTGTTAAACTTCAATATTTGTTACTTCGACGCTGCGTAATTTAGTTTCCAGGGAGCAGATCGTGACATGCAGGAATTTCCCATGGGTCTCGCGGCGGGGTTTGGCCGTGAATCAGGGCGGCGCTGTTTCGGCCACTCAGCGGAGTATCGTTCGTCGGCAGTCGCTTCGCGTCCCTTACCATACCCTCACCACAGGCTGTGCACGGTTACTTCCAACCTACCCCAAGTCCTGCTAAAGTTCTACTTCCAGGACATCCCTACACCTCATGCAAATAAAATTACACCAAAGGGACAACGCACCGGATTCGTGCGCACTCAACGTAATGTTGTTTTGCATAACAACTACTTCTTACTAGGCGTTACCAACACACCATTTTCTCCCTGTTTTTGAATCATATTAACTATAAACTAAATATTACAATTTATGAATAAAATATTAGTAAAAGTTTTATTTAACTAAAAATAAGGTACTTTTATGTTATAAGAAGTATGGAACGCTTGCAATACGTGAAATATTTAGAAAACAACCAAACACGTCATTCATGGAGTGATTTTTCGAAAGTTTGATTCAAAAAGTGTGGATAAACAGCGAATAGTCTATAGTCGGGGGACAAACAGCAGTTCAAATCGGGGACCCGACTCGCAGGCGAAACTTCCTAGCAACAAGCTGAACATGCTAAATAAGTAACTATTTCAACTTTTATAATTTTAAAATCGTACAAGTTCGTGAAGATTTTGTCGTTAGCGGACTTCGAGTGCAGAGGAGAGCACTTAAACATCGAGGTCTTGAAAGCTGATGAGGGTGAAACGAGGTGAGTATGGTACAACACCGGAAACGGGAGATCCCCAAGAAAATCCGTCGGCCAGTGGCACGATTCCCACATGCAAGAATCCGGGAGCGACCCCAACGGGAATCGAGCCCGGTTCACATAGGTGTAAGGTGAGTAGTCTAACCACTACGCCACCGTGCCNATAGTCTATGCTCTGTATTTCTTCACATTTTTTTAATCAAACCTCTGAGAAACATAACCCTATGTAAGACGTGTTGTTTCCACAAGCGTTTTATATTATTGTTAACAGAAAAGTATTATATTATTTTGTTAAATAGGATTTTTACTTATATTTAATGTACCCATTTTAATAAGACGATTATAAATAATGCGAACAAAACAGAGAGAAAACATGTGTGTTGGTAACGGCGAGTAAAAAATAATTCTTATATAAAAAAATATTAAACTGAATGCGTACAAATGTGGCGCGGTGTCCCTTTGGTGTAGAGTTTTCATTTGGCGCAAGAGTTACAATGTAGGTCGTGAATCGCAAATACAGAAGACGTGGTGTGTGCTGGAATATCCTTACTGCTTAAAAATTAAAACATAATTTTCAGCCAGTAAACACACTCTCAGATATTAGTAATGTCAGACCGCAGTCATGAATGTATCTGTTGTAAAACACTTACACAATGCCAAGAGGATTTTAGGTTATATTTAGCTAGCAGCTGCGAGTGTCGACAAGTTGAATCAAGGGTGATATAGTTCATCCAGTACCCACGGCATTCGAAATGGATGTCCTGACAAGATGGTACTGGGAATTACGTATTATACAGCAATGAACGTTTTATTACGTCCATAATAGATAGCGAACGTTGCCATTAGTTGGCGGGTTTTCCCAGGATACTTACTTTTCTCAGTATTTACGCCTATGCTTCATTTCCGTCTCGCTTCACCCCCATGGGCATTGTCATACGTGTCAATCTTTCCTCACGTCTCTCTCGCCTATGTTTTGTCGTTTTAGTACTTGGTAACTTAACCCACGTTGGATGCACCCGTCTACAAAACTAAACTATTCACAGCAGACTAGATGAAAACAAAACTGATAACGTATTATATTCACTGTCATGGGCACAAAAAGCAAGCGTAGTTTTGAAGGAGAAGACATTTTTAAGTCCTGTCCTGTTGTGCTCTGCAGGCGAGCATACTCACTGATAACAGGGCCGCGTTCTATGTGATCGTCGCTACCGTTGGGCGAATAAACACTTCGAAGTAGTCACAGCCGAAACTACGGAACAACATACAGATGAGTAGAAACGTATTCGCATTTATCTCGTGATCACGTTGCTGTAGTTAATGTGAATTAGTTTTGAAAATTTAAGGTGAATAATGATTGTTTTATATAAAGCTGCTTGAAAATAATTTTATTAATACAAATAATGTTTATAAAACCATAATTTTAATAACTTTTTAATTTAACGCCTAATAAATGCATGTGCAAAACTTCTGAACAAGGCATTATATAAAATATTCATTCTGAAAATTTAAGAAATTTAACAAATCTCTACATTTGCACAATTAAATTTTAAAAAGTATTGTAAAAAAATTTGTAAAAACTTGTACCATGTAATGTTTTAGGCAATGTAGACTGCTTGTCAAATATATCAGTAAAGTTTTCATTTAAGATATACGACATTGTTATATACAAATCTGCGATACTCTCATAATGATTCAATTAGCAACATTCCTAACGAATTAATTTTGAATTTTGTCTTAGTTTTTTTAATACTTGGGATTGGTTAGACTTATTGTGATAAATATAATTGGAACGAAATGTCAAAAATACAAATAACTGATATTTTTAATTATATTTTTAAAAATGGAATGACAAAACCTTAAAATTCTCTTATGAACTGCAACATGTAGCAAAACAAAATTTTCACAATAATTTGCTTACATTTTTTTCGTATTCGTACAGAAAAGTTGTGCGATGTATCTCTCATAGCCTGATTGTTAACTTAACTGTCCACGCAGAAATGTAGTTTACTTAAAACGTAATATTAAAATTATACTTTTTGCACCTAATGTTAGTGTTATCTCCATTCAAGAATTATTATAAAAATAACTTCTTTCTTTGTGTCTTAGATGCCTAAAAATGTTTGCAAGTTGTGGTGCTCTTTAAGGGCAGCTATAGATCTGTTCGGGTTTAAAGACACGAATACTTTGAATATTTGCCATATATAGCCATTTTATTTCGTAACCGAGAATTTTTGCGAAAAAATTCGTTGCCATCAGCAGTGTAGGTTTGACTTTGATACACACTTTTGCGAAACACGCCTTGTGGCAAGTTTTGGTATTACATTTAAGACGGCGTTTCTTACTGTCATGATCGTTGGTCTTTAATGACAAACATTAAACGCGAACAGTGCATGGCAGAGAACATTTTAACATTTTCTAGCAGTGAACCTTACTTTATTATCTTGTGGTTCCTTATCTTCCCAGACACGCTGTGAGCCGTACGTGCGTCGTGAGAACAGTGGACAGGTGAGCTGGCACGCCGCATTTAACACTACGCAGTAATGCACGATTATACCATCTGAGTGTTGACGGGAGACTAAAGCCATAACAACCCTGCTTCTGGAAATCATGAGGGGGAATGTCAGTCTCTAATATCGCGCCATAGAGTAATCAATAGCGACCTGAAAAATTCGCTTATTCATTTTGAGACGAGTTATAATTCATAACACGTGTGTTGATATAACTTTAGCCATTGGTGCACGCTGTGTTTGACACCTCCTGGAGAACGCTGGCCCAATCGCCGCCTTCTACTGTGACAGCAGACAACCAACGTGCATTTAATAGTGGCATATTTATACATAAGACTGTATAGTCTAGCCTGCAGGTCATTGAACTCGCGAATTTTTCCTGTCTCTAGTAATAAAGTATACAGAGGTGAAATAGCCTCTTATTATGCGAAATCCAGCCGCACACGCCAACAAAACGGCATCACTGACCAGTAAGGTGTCGGAACGCCGTTCACCAACCAGTGCCTGGTAACTTATTTTCCAGCCAGCAGCCTAGCCAATAGGAAACACTTCGCAGCATGCAGACGCCACGCAGTCAGACCCACGCCCGTTTCTAGAGCCTCGCACAGCGAACGTGTACGCCCACATCCATCCCGTCTCTAAGTACTTATCTACTCTGTGGTCGCACTATGTTGCTAATAGAAAAGTTTGACGGTCAAAAAACGCGCTACCTTAAAACATACATGCATGTTACGCAAATAACTACACCAACATTCTCTAAATGTATGTTTAAACACCACCCTTGCTGGAGGCCGCTTTATATTGTCCTTCAAATATCGACGTTCTCGGCTCGAATCTAGGATACGTCATAAATATTGGTAAAAACTTGTATGTAGCCCAGGTTTAATATGCTTCCAAGCGAACTTCACATTTTCCATTCCCCATAACCCAAAAAAATAAAACACCGAGGGCCTTAATAACCATCAATTTAAAAAGAGCTTCCTTCGTACTAAACCATAAATTAACGTTTTAATTATTATGACTGGATAAGTGTATAAAAAATATTTTCTTAAAATTTGTTACGAATAATAAACATCTGCTTCAAATTGCCTACATAAATCATAATAGTTAAATACAAATGAACTTCAAAAAAATTGTAATATAAGCAATTTCTTTAAAACATTTCTTAATGTTCCTGTGAGATTATTTCTTCGTTAAAAATACAGTATTGCATTTTTTACATGAAAATTATTACAAAAATTAAATTAGCCTACCTAAAACGATTTTTATGGAATATGTCTTAAGTAGCTCAACTTAAACTTGCTTTTAAAATTAAAATTTTAATTGATAAAAGAGCAATTTTTTACATGCGTGATACTTGCTTTGGTAATGTTTAATGGTTCAAACTATCAAACAAACTAAAAATAATATTTCAAGTTAAAAATATATATGGCTAAATTAAATTTAAATTCACTGCCTATAAATCCAACAAACTGGGTATTTCGTTTATGTACTTTTTATTAGTGTAGTACGACTTCTCAGGGTCAAAATACAAAGCCAATTTTTTGTGTTTTAAGTATTCTAAATCTATGTATTTGAATTATAATGATTATGTAAAATTGTGATTACCCTAATTTAAATGCAAGAGTTACTCCCTTTAATGTATTGTTTATAGGCATGGATTATTATGAATACTGTGAATATTGTATTCAGACCATCACAAGGGAGTAATATAAATAGTTGGCTTAAGTTTGTTTCAAATTTTACTGCTTGTGTATTTCCGTTCTCGATTCAATATTGTGAGGTCATTTGGCCACGTATTTCTTAATAATAATAATTACATACTTGGGGCGGAAACCTACGTTTTAAAATGCCAGCAGGCGTGTTATATAAGTGACACATAATTTGGATATCAATGTAAAAGCTTTTGCTGTAATAGTCGAGAGACCCTTTCATTGAGTTTCAGACTTATGTGAGCCTGAAAATCAAGTTGTGCTTTGCCAAAAATTGTGTTGTTTTGGTATGTTCGCACCCCCAATTCTGTTTGCTTACTACTACACATCCGGAATGGCTGCAAGAAAATGAAACTGAAATTATTTGTCTTTGCTCTCTCACATGCAACAGACTGCAGAAAGGAAAATTTCATATTTATTTTGACTTAAGAAACAGATGTAAATACAAAGAAAAAGCTTATTCATTAAATTTCAGTCACTTAATCAGAAAACCATTTTGGTAATCAATTCCGTATTTCTCTGTGTTCCAGCTAGTTAATATTAAAAATTCTGCCCAAGTCAGAAACATATCAATAAAAAAATAACTTAATTTACGTACCTATAAAAATTATACCCTATGTGAAGTTTCCAATTTATGAGGAAGGAGAAGGAATTTTTAAAGATGGTGATGAATTCAACAACAGAAATGTTAGAATGATGCAGATTTACTGATGAGCAGAGATCCTATAATTTCGCAATGTCTATATTTACTCGAGTAGAGGTCATTTGCTCATTGGCAGTTGCCACAGTCAGAGCTCATTCTCATATTCGGTTCGCCCATACGGAATTAAGCCACTCGAGTGCTGACTTAATGTTACTGGTTCTGACTTCTCCGTAGCGTGTCTCATAAGCGGAGGTTCAATAACACATGTCAGTCAAAATAACACATACTAGTGAGACACCAACCATGTTGCCAAATTATATCGCCAAATTACAGGGTCTCTGTTGGTGAGTAGGGTTTTTAACAAACAGGCCTTTTTTGTTCAATTTCGCACAGTGATAAATATTCCATCGTTATTTCTTACACAAATGCAACAGTAAACAATTTTTTTTAAACAATTTAAAGGGGTGGCAACTCATATTTTTGTGTGAAAGGGGTTAATTTTTACAAAAATCGTGCTACAGTCTTGAGAATCGCCATTATTATACCAAGTAAACTAAATATCGTAACTTAAAATTACTTTGTTTCCATTTTATCAAATAAAACACTATTTTTAAAACCCAACTTTCGGAGGTGTTTTATACTCTTAGACGTCGTTCCGGGCATAAGTTAATCGGCATTTTCGTATAAAGTTTTCCCGTAAGGAACCACCTCTCAAAGTCTTTAACATAAGTTACGAAACATTCTGTGTATATATATATATATATATATATGTATATATATATATATATATATATGTGTGCAAATAATGCACAATATTTACCCGTTAGGGATTGCTGTTGATATGATTGAAATCCGTTCCCAAGCGTCGACATAAATTGTCGCATACAACAGCAACAGAAAAATTTGCAGTTTCTTATGAGGACGTGATAAGACGTCAAACGCGTTTACTCTTAAATTACTTTTGCTATCGGACCACAGCGCATTAGACACCCTCTGCAGGTTCTCGCGTTGATATCAGCCATGTAAGAAAGACAGGGCCCAATCTCGTGCCACTGAAACCAACTATTCACTAAAGCAGCAACCAATGGTCATATTTATGATAGGCCAGTAGAAAGAGGGAAGTTGTATCTGGCTTTCAGAGGATATGAAAAGTAAATTATAAACATCTGCTGTATGCAAATCATTGGTCGCCCGGCCGTACAACTGCACTCGCGTTCGAAGGATTGTGTCTCGATCCCGGCCGGTTGCACTTTGCTTTACCAACCCCGCTCCAGGTGAACACCGGTGCAGGTCATTACCCATAAACACGCGCTGGCCTGCCATTGGCGTGGAGCTGTTGGCCCGCACACAAAAAAAAACAGAAGTTTTAACAATTTGTTTAGTATATAAATTCAGCCCTTATTTCAACCATGCATTACCCTATTCTGCACTACTTTACCCATTAAATAACGTTCTGTTTCTGTGGTGGAGGCGAGAGATTGCATGTTATGCAAAAACATCACTTCGACATAAAAGCATGCATGCATACATAAGTCGGTATATTAAAGTTCATAACAGTCAAACTTCATGTATAGTGTTACTTGCAGAAACATTTGAATGAAATCCAGATACGAGTATAAAGCTATTCCATTGTTGTCAGCTGGGCGTGACATGACCATGGATGTAGCCATGGAGAAAGGGTTCAGGGGGCAGCTGCCCTCCCCTTAAATTAAGTTCATTAATAAATATATCTAATACAGCAACAAGTAGAATTTAGTACCATTTTATCCAAGACTACGAACTGTTTTTGAGACATTCAATACTGGATCTGCTAGACCGCCAGAGGATGATACAGACATGTCCTACCACGCCATCCCGGTCATAAATCTCCTCCCCCCCCCCCNTGCCGCTACGAAAACTTAAATTCTGGCTACACCCATGGACAAGACATTTTTACCTACAAAAACAATGCGGAAAAAGTATTAAATATAAAATAGATAATCCTCCGAGCAATTTTGTGATCACCGCCAAATAAATAAAAACACAATTTAGAAAAAATTTCAAAACCCAGAGGATAACCAAAAAACAGAACTACTTTCTCTACGATATTTTAAATATGTATCCTTTATTGATTATTTAGTAGGACCATTTTCACTGTAACATTTGAAAAGTAATTTCTTCATTAAAATCATTTCTGTTAGCACTTATAAATAAGCTTTTTTGATATGCTACAGTAATGTCGTTATGATTAACCTTAAACAGTTTACACAATGTTTACATTTAAAGAATATTGAAGATTATACACGCAAAATATAATTTTATACAAAAAAACGCTATTAGTTAAATTTTGACAACACTTAATACAGTGCATGTAAAAACATATAAATAGTCACCAGGTACTTAATATTAAAAAAANGTTAAATTTTGACAACACTTAATACAGTGCATGTAAAAACATATAAATAGTCACCAGGTACTTAATATTAAAAAAAACTACAACAAACAAAAATATGTATAACATTGACGTGTGACGCCTTTTGGAATAGAAGCCTCGCTGACCCNCCTGATTGTCACGAGATACAAAGCCAATCACGAGCGAGCGACATGACGGCATTGGTAGTAAGGGGTCCGCGACTTTGACCCAAAAATTAGTTGTTCTAGAAAAACTCAAATTTTTATCAAAATTAAGCAAAATAATTTAATTTTGTATAAAACCACTTTATTTTTTATTAAATCACTTCATTTCTCAACATAAATAAAAAAAATCACTTATTTTTGACAATAACTCACGAACATTAACAAAAAGTATTGTGCCACTTAGTCCCAAATCGTCTTCCCATTATGCCACTTTGGAAAATAAAGGAGGAAATGGAACAAAAAAGTGGCACAATTGGTCTAGAAGAACTTCGAATTTTATCCAAATTAAGCAAATTAATTCAATTATCAGANAACAAAAAAGTGGCACAATTGGTCTAGAAGAACTTCGAATTTTATCCAAATTAAGCAAATTAATTCAATTATCAGATTTAACCATTTTTCAACAAAAATGTTCATTTTTAATATAAATAACTCTTTATTCCATTAAAAATGCAAATTATTGACCACTAATGCATTGAAGTATTTATAAGAATATATATAACAGCAGATCCTGAACCTTTAAAAAAGAGAANATTATTGACCACTAATGCATTGAAGTATTTATAAGAATATATATAACAGCAGATCCTGAACCTTTAAAAAAGAGAAGTTGTAAAACAATTATGGGTTATGTGGCACAATAGTCCTATACCAATTATTTTCTAATCGTGACACAACAGAAAAACAAGGATGGGATGAAGTGTCATAAAAGTGGCACAAGAATTACTCAATAAATAATGAAGATGGTAAGTTAAAATGTGGAGATTTCCAAGAGGGCCATGAAATAAAATTTAATGGAAGTTGAAATTAGGTAGTTAAGAACAAAAAAAAAAAATTAGAATATGAAAGAACTGCTAATGTTATTAGTTTACATGTAGATAATGATAAAATAGAATTTATGAAAATCTTACACTTCTATCAAGTAGTGGTCTAACATGTAATGAGAAAAGAGCAATATTTATTAATGAGCCAGTTCTTTATTCTTTAATTTGACGTGTGACGCCTTTTGGAATAGAAGCCTCGCTGACCCCCTTTGCGAGCGCCTCCCCAGTTGACACGTGTCACGAGACAGGTGGCGGATCGCAGTTACACGTGTCCTGCTGCTTATGCCTCCCTACCACCCTCCCACCCCCTACACCTCTAGCAAGCCCGTGAGATCTGTTGAGCGCAGAGATATCACGAGATAGAGAAACGCAGTTCACCTAAATTCATAAAACATACACTGAGAAATAGCTGACGAGACTAAGCTAGGGGCATGGTGCCACCTTCCCCCCCCCCAACCTTCAGGAACCAGGGCACGTGTTTTGAAAGGCATTGTTCTGCGTTCTACCACCTCACCCCCTCACCCCAACAAGGAGACACGTGCCGACACTTAAGAGAGGAGGCTGGCAAGCATAAAAACCCCTTTACAAGAGAAGTGGGTGGGGTTCAGTCAATTATTACCGCCCAGAGACGTTAGTTCGAGGAATCAGGCCGTTCTAGAGTCCCGCGGGGAGAGGCAGTCAGTCAGTCGAGAGGCCGGGAGTCGGACTCCCGGCCACAACAGTACCTCAGTACATCAGTAGAGCAGTCCAGGGGAGACGACGACACCCAGCGGGCCTTTGCCAAAGTCCGCCCACTTCGACGGAGCTCAACCACAGCGCACATCATACCAGCAGAGTTAAGTATACAGTACGCCGTCCAGAGAAGACCCCCTCCACTACGAAGTCGACCCAGTTAATACGAGTAGCCAAAATTAGAGTACCACACCTCGGAAGTGTTGATGTATGTAGTTTTTGTTCAAACCACAGACAATATATTCGTCCTTCAAAATTAAACAGCTAAATACTACATTATTGCAATACCCCCAATACCTTCAAGGCATATTCTAGTCTGTGCTTGGAGGAATTAACTACGACCCTACACGCCACCCTGTCTTCCACAGTGGCGTAGCGTCAAAATTCTAAAATTGAATTACACCATTGTTTACACTTGAACAACAATGTTAACTACAATAGAAGTTAAAACATTCAAAGAGAATAACAGAAAGAGCTAAAATTTAAATTAAAACACTGAATAAAATATATGCAAAACAAATTAAAGTAATGACACAAAGCTCTTTGCATTCAAGAACCTGCCATAAATACAGTATATACAAAAAAAACATTTCAGTGAATTTTTAAAGCTATTTGCATTTCAACAACACTTTATACAAAGCATGTAAAGATTTTAACTGGCTTATGCAATTGTGTGGAAAACTTATGAAATTAAATCGCAGACTTGTTTTTATTTAAACAATACTCAAAAAATTATGTGAAACTTACTTACATGGAGTTATTTACATTTAAATAATCCTGAATGATTTTTCAAAAAACGTATTCTGTTGGAATCAAATAGTTGTTAAAATTTAAACATAGAACAATAAATAGGATAAATAAAAACTACATTTAAATGATGACACTCTGATACTTTCATTTAAATACTACTAAATATAGTGCACTAAGAACTCAAAAAACATTAAAAATGCAAAACATATTTTAATAGAGTTACTACACAATTTTTTTCACTAAAACAACACATAATACAAGCTATATAAAACTGTAAATTTGTGTTATTTACCATTGACATAAAAAGTATTGAATGCACCACCATGCATAACACGCTGGAATATAAATCGTCATCGCAGTTTTCTTGCTCCGGAATCTCCTCGTCGACATCAGTCTTATGAAGGTTCTTGATTCTCAATGACTTCATGTTTCCACGTTCCATGTGAATTGATAACTTGCCTATCTTTGCCAGGTCTATAGTATCCTCTGCTAGCCGATAGCATTGACGATGTACAAGAATATCGTGACCCTTGTACCTGGCCAAGGCGTCCAACTCGTGTTCCCGAAGGTTCAATTTGGTTTACAGCATAGACTACGCATTTCTGTGATTTTCGCTTCGTTAATTGGAAATCTTATGAATTACCAAATACAAACTTACAAATAATTGAGCATTCGTTTTTCCAACTTGAATGCCTAAATAAGTAAGTATGCGTATATTTTTAATTATTTCAATGCACAGTTTTGTGTCACACCTGAACAAGTATTTCATAAAATAAGTCGACCAAAATATTTATCAAATACTTATCTCTTACATTACATAGACTATTTATTGCTTATCGAGATTTTATGTCACGATTATTTTATTCTGTTCGGATTATATGTAGCAAAAAGCTATGAAAATTGTATAAAGAAGCGTGGTTTATCTTAATAACTCACGGGGTTTTTAATTTTAAATTATGGTTTTACATTCATCAGGCGACAACGAAGTATTACCGCTTGCTGAACCACTGAGTATCGAGGTGTCTGAATCAATATCTTAGAAAAATCAAAACAAACATTGCAAAAATAAACATGAATTGAACAAGTTCGAGTTCTAGGTGGTCAAATTCTTGAAGTCTCACAGTTACTGAGGTATAGCTCAATGAAAATGTTTTCCTGCCTTATCCTTTTCCATATCAAAATTGTGGGTCAGTGGTTGGTATTTTCAAAATCGTCACCTAAGTTTGTCGAATGCGGTGGGTAGTTTACCAAAATGACCTGAAACTGCAAATTAAATTAGTCTTACAACTTGGCACTTACTCCCATTTTGTACAGCATCAAGATGAAGTTTGCAAGAGGGGAAGGGGGGAGGTTAGTTTGTGTGCGCAGTTCCTCTACCAAGTTCCATCCCGGTAGCTTCAGCAGTGTATAAAAGGCAAACTAAAATGTCTTTCATTCCCTAAAACTTCCTTAGACCCTAACTGCCTTTACATAGAAATGATATCGCGCATATGGTATGGCAATGAAAAAAAAAATTAGTTGAATATTAAAAAGGCAACAATTCGTAATACGAATTTAAAAACGTTCGGTAATTATTCACTAAATATTCAAGATTCAAAAATATGTGCAAACAACAATACGGTTTAAGTGACATTAACAGTAGCCGCAGGTGTTCTAACTTTCTAATTAAATTAATAATATTCTACGGGACAGCCATGAGCAGTGGTACACAAATAGCATTCCGGCCCACGCGCACATTATATTTCATCTTCCGAGATAAAACAATAAACCTTACATTTCTGAGAACAAAATGCTGGGCACGTCATTAAGTGAGAGAAATTTAAGTACATGAAATATAATGTGTGTACTTAAGTGTGGCAACACATTACAAAAAAAAATGGCTATTATACGCTAATATCACCACAGTATTTTACCATACTCGAACTTATGATAGCAAATTTGTCTATAATTCCCCAAGTTTGTAAGTAAAAAATTACAAAAAAATTTATTGTTCTTTGCAATATAGTAAACTCACCGTCTTACGTGTTTGATGAGTAATAGAAAACCTTGCTCCTAACAGGATTAATTCAATTTTCAGCTAAATACGTTGTTGTGGGACTACCGCTTTGGCAGACACGCTAACTGAACTGCTTAAAACCTTTGTAAATAGTTCGGTACAACCTGTTGTTTTACACTCTTCAGTAATAAAAGCGGTAGCGTAATTACTAACAAAAAAACGTATTTATTAATCACTTACGTTTTCTGATATAGAGATTGGTTTTTTATTTTAGGACACGGAAATGAATAATAATTACTGTAGGATGTTACTGATCAATAAACTTTAAATATAGATTTTTTTCAAAGATGTTATGGAGAATGCAGTGCCATTTGAGAAAACTAGCAACCGATTGCCGGAAAATTGTTCAAATGCATCAAATTGCACTACATTCGTCTACAGAAAATCTTCAAATCATGAAACCAGTAGAAGATAAACTAACTCTATATATATATATATATATATATATATATATATATATATATATATATATATATACAC
>NQII01000077.1:1409435-1439015 GCA_002778355.1 Clitarchus hookeri | reverse complement strand
AAAAAATAGATATAAATCGATTCTCAGACCTACCGAGTATAAATAAAAAATTTCATAAAAATCGGTCCAGCCGTTTCGGAGGAGTTCAGTGACTAACACTGTGACGGGAGAATTTTATATATTAGATATATATACACTAGCTGACCCGGCGGACTTCGTACCGCCTTACAGTCAATGAATGTCGTGTCAACTTTTAGTTTAGCTTTATTTAGGATTTTATTAACGTAAAATAAAATTAATACTCAAAATTTATTAAGTTCAATAGTTTATTAGGATAATTTATATAAAGAAAATAAGAAATCAATAAAAGTACAAGAATCAAGTATTTCAATGGCGTGTCAGCTGTATTTTTCTGCATGGGTTGTATACTCGCGTTAATTTTCTTCAGTGAAGCACCTTGTGATATACGACATTTTTCGTTTTGTTATCAGGCGCAAGAACAAATAAAGCCGATGGTTTGCCGACTCGTGAACATGCCACGTATAATTGACCATGAGAAAAACATGCATTTTCTAGATTCAGACCACAAACACTCGAGGATTGGCTTTGAGATTTGTTAATCGTCATGGCGAATGCAAGACGAATCGGAAATTGAAGTCGTTTAAACTCAAAGGGCATATCGGTTGGGATCATAGGAATCCTCGGAATGAGAACTTCCTCATCTTTGAATTTTCCTTTGAGTATCGTCGCGTGAATCACATTGGTCATCAGTTTTCTTATCACCAAACGCGTTCCATTGCATTGTTTTGGTTGGTTTAGATTTCGAAGCATTATTACTACCGAGCCAACCTTCAGTTGTAAATTGTGCGGTGGTTAGCCAGGCACAACCAAGNAGTTGTAAATTGTGCGGTGGTAAGCCAGGCACATCCAAGGAGTTTAAAAATTCAGTTGGATAGTTGGTGGCTTCGTCTTCGTTTATTACACAGTCAATAGATTTAAATGAATGCAGATTACCAACGATTTGATTCTGAATTACTATATTTAAGTCATCCATATATTTTTCTTAGCCGCCAAAATTGCTCTCTCGCTCAACCATTTGTTATTTTTGTGATTAGCAATGATGTTCGGGAACACTTTCTTGATGAGCTCATCTTTCGATGAGATGAAATTGCAAAAATTCGGAGTAAATGAAATCAATCCGCTCGATTCGTCGACAGGAACATGGCCATTACTGATAGTCAGTAATTTCTTGGAGAAATCTCCAGAATATGGATCGTTCAGCAATGCAACTCTCATGTTTGCTGCCAGCTGAAGTTTCTTCACATAGCGCCACAGATTTGATGATTTGAGGCAAGCGTTTATTTCATCGGCAGCAGTCGATCTTGGAATGACTGGCAGTGTTTGGCGGAAGTCGCCAGACAGTAAAATCATTGCGCCTCCAAAACATCTCGAGTCATTGCGCAGATCTTTTAATGTTCGGTCAAGTGCTTCTAATGCGCGTTTGAGCGCCATTGTGCATTCGTCCCAGATGATGATTTTAGATGCTAATAAAACCTTGGCCATTGAGGAGCGTTTCGCAATGTTACATGTCGGTTGTTCAGTAGTTTGAAGGTTTAACGGCAGTTTAAACGCTGAATGAGCCGTACGGCATCCTTCTAACAATGTGGCCGCTATTCCAGAAGAAGCAACTGCTACCGCAATGTCGGATCTCGCTCGAACAGTGTCCAAAATCAATGACATGAGGAATGTCTTCCCAGTTCCACCGGGGGCATCCAGGAAAAAAAAGCCACCATTTCCCTCATCAATTGCCTTGATTAATGTATCATACACTTCCTTCTGTTGGGGGTTCAACAGGGGCACATTCGTTTGAACTGATTGGTCTAATTCATGTCGATCATATTCACGTTCTCGTTCTAATTCTCGATTAAATGCGTCATTCATTCCTCGATCTGGCGCTGGCATTCCTAACCTGACTAACAAACTGCCGCACATGAGGTAACACAGGTCTTCGATCAAGAGCAAAGCCTGGTTATGCATCTCATCATTCACCTTAAAATCGGGATTTCTTGAACTGACACGAATTCTATGTAAAATGTCTTCTGACATGTCATCTTTGTATTTGTTCCACAGGTGACGTGGATTCGATGAGAAGCATGTCGAAATGAAGATAGCTAATAATGTGCGTATCTGACTTGGAGTTGCAGAAATAATTGCTTCAGCGATTGTCGTGTCCCAATGAGTATCGTTTTCAAGCAAATTGAGCTCTTGACATGCAGCACGAAATGTTGGGCACACTATACCATTAACAGTTCGTAGTGATTCAAATGATGTTGGCCCACGAACATTCACCAGCAACAACCGCAAATAGAAGCATTCATCATTCTTCTGATGAACTGTGTAAATACGATCAAGAGCATCAGTAGAACGCACATCCGGATGACCAGGAACCGCATCGCCTTGCTTCCGACGTTGAAATTTCGTCGATGAAGCGTTCCAAGTGTAATAATGTGGCATCTCCGAGTCCAGCCGTTCTCGAGTTATAAATGGTGTAGTTAACCCGACTTTGTTTTATATATATATATAGATATATATATACATATATGTATATATACATATATATATACGTAAATACATATATATGTACGCACCCACCCGCACAAGAGCTACTTTCCATTCGTTCGTCTGGATGTCTTTCCACGCACCGCATCTGCTGGACAGCCGAACTCCAAACAACAGACCCCACTAGTCACCATTAGTAAATGGGCGAGTGATTGTTGTAAACCTATCTGTAAACTAAGAGGAGAGTCGGAGGTCCTGGGCAGGGGAAGGGACCTAAGTGCGTGTCAGAGCTGAGCCCTATATGCCTAGGCATGCAGGGAACATTCTAACTGCAAGGGCACATGCTTGCGTGTTTGAAGTCATTTTAGTTCTTCCCCAGGCCACAAACGGCTTGAATTATTTGTTTTTGCATGATTGTAGTAATGTTGGCATAGCCACACATGCCAAATATCTAAGCCAACTACAGCAAGCTAATTATGTCGTCCAGCCTCTCCTGTGCTGGAGTGTGTGGTTGTGACTTGGCCTCTGGGCCAAGCACGGTTATAGCAGTACGTCGTACTTGTTCTGTATACAGACACTTCTCGGGGTCATTTCTTGTGCACGCTACTGTGGATTGTTATTTACCAGTGCTCTTTGAGTGTATAGAAAAGGAGGGAACTGCTCCCAGCTAGCTGTGTTAGGCGCCTGCTTATATGTGTGCGGTGACGTCACGCAGGTGTGTTGGTCTGCTGCAAGGCCGCTAGATGAGGAGGTTGGGCCGTCTCGCCTGTTTCGAGTGACGGTACACCGGAGGGTGGCACGTGACGTCACTGCAGCGCAGCGTTCCCCCGAGTCTAGGGCCGCCCGTGTGCCATTCGTTGCTAGTTTCGGACCGCGCTTCAACCCGACCTGGGGCCCAGTTATCGAATCTTTTGGAATTATTCCTCTATAGGAAAGACGTCATTCCGCCATATGGATGCCTAAATCCAATTTTTGAACACTCGATAGCGGAATTGTATATCGGAATCGATCCATGAAATGTCGATATATATGCGAAAGCTAAGCAGCTTCCGGAATCGCCTTTCATCCATACATTTGTCTTTTAATATTTTTACGATATAGAAAATTTTAAAATACACTCTCGCGTGGTTTAATATAAATATAATTAATAAAGGATTGTAAAACTGTTACCAAATAATAAATTATCAGGGCGTTTACATATATATGAAAAAACTTGTACACAAAGTAAAGTTGATACGTGAAAACTTATAGAATTGCTAAGAATATCTTGTAAAATATCACACGAAACTGCTGAACCATAAAATAAATAACGAAATCAATTTTGCAAGAAAGCTGCAGTTGTTAAACGTAGGTAGTGCCATGATTCAAAACGTAATAAATTTGTTTTAGACATGCAAACTTTAATAAAAAATATTTTATAGTTTACAGCCATAGCCGGAATGTTAAAAAAAAAATTTGTAATGGTATATTTACACCAGAAAAATATAAATTGTTATAGTACAGCTTTTTGATTTGCATTTTATAATTTTTCACAATATGTTAAAGCGTTTTATTGTTTTTTCTTGACTAAAGTTATGATAAAGTTGTTAAAATATAAAGGTTTCTTAAATATATTCTTAATTAATACTAAACCTATATCTAGCTGCAATATTAGTTAACTCTTTAACATGTTCTTTCACGGGCTTAGTTATTTTATTGCCAAATATTAGCGTTATAACGTCAATACCAATTATTTTAAGGAAAAAACAAATCTGCATGATAAATAAGAGTTCATGTGGATTACCTATATTTGACATCATTATGTATAATATATGTATCAGTAAATAATTTCGTCGTCACTGTATCTCGCTTCAATTTTTTAAGGTAATTGCAATTGCTTATCCTGGATTATCTACAAATAAATAAAATTTATATTTTTGTATTTAAAAAAAATGTTCCTACTACAACGGATTTAATGCTATTGGTTCAGCTTCGCTGACGACACACGAAATGCAACGATGCCAAGTTGTAAAATCTGTTCTTCAAAAACTCAATACATTTCATTCCGCCATTCAATAGACGTCTCAAAATTTCATATTTTGGCATCACGGCACTAGCTTCTGGAATGGAAGTATCGGATCAATCAGCTAGAGAATTTATTCCGATAGTTAAAAAAAATTGGGTCTCTGTTTTGTTGTCAACATGTAGTTGTACCTGAGCGTTTTTACATTATTTAGTTTGCTGTTTGTATTTCCAATGCCATATCTGTGTTGCAATTATTTGCGGCATTACGCTCGCGCCAACAGGAAAGTCGCTAGTTTACTATTGCTGTGAACCACGATCACACATAAAAGCGAATTTTTCTAGTGTCTCTTCGTTGTCGTGGATGTGACTGTATAGGCCTACTGTATAATAAAGTGTCCGCTTGTGAGGTTACAACCTGTAGAATCATTTCTGGACTTGGTAACAGTGCGGTAACTTTTCACAGATTTCCAGACGACACTTGCATATATTTATATACAGTTAGTGTTAAGTTGTAAGTGACAAGACAAGTTTAATCCGGAAAATTTAAGCATTTGTTTTAATAATTTCGTTTCCGAAGACTTCGAAAGAGATTTACAAGTGGAACTTACGGGGCAGTAGAGAATAAAAGTGACAAAGCAATGTTCCGTACCGCATTTAAACGCCTTCATTTGCGAACCGTGAAGATAAAGCTTTAGAACAATTGCACGTTTCTGTATGAAAAAAAAAAAGTAATTTGTACGATACACAGTAATAAGAAAAATGACGAAAAACACGCTCAGATATGTCAGTCAGTCACAGGAGAAGAGATGAAATTAGATGCTAATTTGTCAGCGAAATTGTCAACCGTGGAACAAGAAATGATGTTATTGGAAGTTTAGGTATCTGACCTAGGAAATGAAATAAAATGATGGAGACGATAATCAGAAAGTCGTTTAGAAAATGAAAACAAAATGTTGAAACAACAGCTGCGGCAAATAAAAATCCTGCATTATCAATGTCCGAGATTAGTTATAAACGAAATGCGGAACATTTTGAAAAACGTTATCGCACCTAAACAAATTGACAGAGTACTTACTAAAAATACGTTTTGCCATGAAAAAGAAGACTTTGCGGCTGCTATTACTCTGTGGTCAATTTCTCAGAAAGATCATGTTTACGTGGGGATTAAGGTGGGCGTGCCACTTCCGATTTTGTCGACGCTACAAAAATGGACTCCAAATTTCAGGTGTTGGCCAGGCATTAAAACTGAAGTGTTGACAGCCCTTGAAGTTGCATATAAAATCGTGAATAAAACAGAGTGGTTAACATTTCTATCATTTGAAGAAATGACTGTGGATTCAAGATTATGTTATGATCAAAGTGAGGATAAAATACGTGGGCCAAATAGAAATGTATAAGTCAGTATGGCTTGAGAACTGGCTTCAAAGTGAAAACAGCCTATATTTTATGACTAATATATTGAAAACTGACAAAAGAACTGCTGTTCGAAGTAATAAGAGCGCTTGAAGAAAGGTCATTTTCTTTCGTTACAATTGTGACATCGGCAAAAGTAGTATAAGTAAGAATTGAATATATCACCATCCAGCACAATGTATGAAAACCCCCACAGATATCCTATATGCCATAAAATTGTTTTTAAATAATGTTTTGGATTATGAAATACAACACTCGTGTGGAAAAGTTGTTACGTGCAACTCATAATTTAAAACACAGAACTGAAGTGTGTCCACAAAACTTACACCTCTTCTCATTCAGTCAAGGAGAAATACTCGCCAGGAAATAAAATTTGCTGTACAACTGTTTTCGCACCGCACAGCAACACGACATTCATCAAAATATCCTGAACACCCAAAAATCGGTTATTTTTTTTATTTTTGACGGGTTTTTTGATGTGATGAAGACTAGGTTAATTCTTTCGGGTTTCGTTTGAAGGAGCAGTTATAAATAATTACAGAAATGGAAGAAATGATTCTTAACATGAGAATCGTACTCCACAAAACACTGATGCCATTTCAGAATGGTTTATTAATGTCTATACGATCTTTACGTGGCTTACATAATTATGACCAGAAAATCAGCTCATTGAAATAACTTAAATAGTAACATATCGCTTAAACCAGGACTTACTTGAAAGTTTCTTTTCTCGTCGCAGAAGTATCGGTGGTACTTAAGATAATCCAACACCAACAGATTTTAAGTACAGGTTCTAGCCATTGTTACTATGATTTTAACTTCCTCTGCCGCAAGGAGAATGTGTTGAGGACGATGGTTCAAGACAAGAGTCTTATCTGACCAACCACAGAAACAAAGACGAAGAGAACGATGAGGTTCAATAAAAAGCTGTGGTCACGCCATTTACAAGATCGTGGGAAGAAAATGAAGCCTTAAGATACGTAGCTGTATATTTGGTTCATGAAAGTGAGGACGAGGGCTTGAAAAAAAATGAAGACACCGAAAATAAAGGTAACTATTAGTTTAAAATTGCCGCTATATTATAATTAATTTAAATTTGTATGCTATTTTCAGTGTAAACGTGTATTTTTATATTTGTAGGTGGGTGGATTGAAATGATGAGTCGTGGAAAATTAACTTCCCAACATCGAAATTTGTGGAAACTGTTTAGTGTGCCAAATAAATGTTTAATAGACACCACGAGTTCGGCTTACAAAACTAGAAAGGTGTCGTGAAAAACTTTACGTGAAACTGGTAGAACATTTTCCACAGGTCGACAAAAAAGTGCTAATGAATTTTGCAAGAGAAGATTTATAAGACTGAGGCATTTAAATCGTAAAGCGAAACTCATGTGCGCGGAAAAGAATAAGCAGAGAAAACTTGTACAGCTTCTTCAGAAGCACTGACCTTAAAAGGTAATATATTGATATTCGTCAGTATGCTTGTTTTTGTGTTAGAACTTCATTATTACATGTGGTGTATAAGTAACGTTTTTTAACATACTAACTGCAGTATAACTTTCCTTGCTCTCAGCAATATTTAAAAAAATGTAATATAATCATTTTTTGTTAATTATTTTGAACACCGCAGGACTGATTTGTGTAGAAATAATTTGAGTCTATTTGTTTTATTAGGTCTGATTAATATTTATCAGTTATCTTCTGCTAATTCCAGAAGGATATCGGGCGGAATGATTCCATGAACATGAAACGCGATGTTTATTTAACTTTTTCTTTCATAAATAAGTTAATTACTATTTTATTTTATTTTAATCTGTTTCATGACAGCAATATAAATATATATATACATAAATAATATATTTGATATATATTGCAAAACAGTAGCTGTACCGACGTGCAAACGAGTACTAGATACAGGTTTTTACCCTAAGCTGCGGTCTCAGCCGCTGCTCCGTAGTGAAGTCAGCGCGCACACACCTCGATGTACCGTCACTCAAACCAGCTCTCTCGGACCAACCTCCCTTCTCTAGTAGTCTTGGGTCTCCTGTGCTGCGTACCGTTACGGCTGCACCTGCAACGACTCTCTACGATATCAAGTGCACGGCTCTGCTTTCAGACCGCCGCGCGGTATGACCCTTCTGGCCGCAGTTCTCGCACTTCTTGGAGGCTGTGTCGGGGACCGTGCACACCCTTCGCAGACGACTTCACCTTCCAGCATGCTTGACCTACAGATATAGACGTAGCAGTGAGAGGAGAGAAGGAAGACTAGGGCAAGGCAACCGCTCCCAATTTCTCAGCACTTGGGTACACGGGCTAGGTTAGGCGATGGGTTTTCCTTCAAAGCGAGGTTCTGGCAGACTAAAAGGAGTCACCTGATGATAAGTGGCAATACGAGGTCGCTTCACACGCACGTGTGCTGTTTCATGAAGATTAGAAGATTGACAATGAGGTAGCTGGCACAGGAGTAAGGTGTTGGAGGTCGGATAGACATGCCATCTGGCAGTGGACCAGTAGTGGCATCTGGCAGTAGACCAGTAGGCTGACATTTAACCTTAACATTTGACCTTGACCTCAAAGTTTCCCATTTTGCCAGAAAAAACATTCAAAATTCCTAACATTTCCCTCAAAATTCCCCGAATATCCGTCCAAATCTGCAAAAATTTCCTGTAAAAACGTTTCTTACCGAAATTCCCATGAGTAACTCAGTCTAAAAATAGCATGACCTTGTTTCAAGAATTTTCCATTTCATCGAGCACAACATCCTCAAAACGTTGATATGATGTGGACGATGCAGTGAAGGTGAAGCCAGACTCGTGGACAATCGAGGTTTGTTTTACTGGTGTCGACAGCGCACCGAGAATTGCACGAAATGTAATTTTAAAGTGTCGGCGAGACAGAGCAGTTTCGTGGGAGATTCGAATTTTCCGCCGGGCAAGATCATCGAGTTGTGTTTATTTTGGTGCCTGATCAAGCATCCCCGACAGCAGACTATAATAAACGAACTTCAGTGCTCGGGCAAGACAGTCGTCGCCTGGTCGAATTTCTGCCGCCAAGTGTGCATAGACTGGGTGTTAACTTACAAGAAAAGAATCGGTGGGCCTGGCAAAATAGTCGAGATGGACGAATCAAAATTGGGTAAGCATAAAAACCGCAAGGGACATAAAGTTCAAGGCCAGTGGGTTTTCGGCGGTGTGGAGAGAGGTGATCCTACAAAGTTCTTCCTGGTGCCGGTGGAAAAAAGGAACGCCACGACATTAGTGAAATGCATTCGTGACTGGATAGTGCCGGGCACGACGATGATATCAGACTGTTGGCGAGGTTACAGCAACTTGGACATACACGGCTATCGTCACATGCAAGTAAATCACTGGAGGGAGTTTGTGTGCAGTGAGCACCCGAAACAAATCAAAGTTGAGGCAGGGCGAGACTTTAAGAGTGCACACGCAAAACATCGAACGAAGTTGGTGTTCAGTTAGGTGCAGCATCCCGTGTTTTGGCAGAATACATTTGGGAAAAAAACCACCAGTATGGGCAACGACTTCCCTCTTTACTGACCCATGCAGCCGCCGTGCACGAGGGGCCTCGGCAGGAAGGCGACACCTCGGCGAAGGCAGTTCTCTTTTCGATAGGTAAAACTAACTGTTTGCATTTGTAGAAAAAAAATTAAGGGATAAACGAAAAGTACTCTATTTTTTTCATTTTCAGATACAGGCAATGGCGAGTGAAAAAAAAAGTTGTGCCTGAGTAGCTGTTTGTATCAATTTAAAGTGAGAATAGCAGTAGTTGGTTTTCATGTTTAAAATTTTAAAGTGTTGAATGGCTGGCTGATTGTGGTGTCTATGTTTAAAATGAAAGTGACTTGATATTTGCCTCAGTTTAAAGTGGCTTGCTGTTTGGTAGTAAGACGGAAGTCGGGTTTGGTACTCCCTTACCGACATATATCTCCTCTATAACAACACGAAAGAGCCTTGTTCAAAAAACCAAGTATAAATTAATTAGTTGGTTTAGTTTTCATGTTTTAAAGTGTTTGAATTTAGGATCGAATATATAATATGAAATTTTTAGCAACATGTCACTCTCCGCAATGGGATAGGCCCCGAGAAACTAATGGGAAAAAATTACCAATTTCCAAAATATTTTTTAAGTGTTGAATGGCTTGTTATTTGCATCAGTTTAAAGTTAGGTGACTTATTTAAAATTAAAGTGTGAGTTACTCGCTGTTTGTGATGTCTGTATAAATTGAAAATGAGTAGCTATTTATATCAGTTTAAAGTTGGTTAAATTGCTTGTGTCAGTTTAAAATGACTTGTTATTTAGGTGCGCAATATTTTGGTAGCACAAGGGAGGTCCGATTCAGACCCCCCTTGCCGATATATATTCAACTTTTTTTTGTACTTGTTATTTACATTTTAAATTGCGAAATACTAGCTGTTTACAATGTATGTTTTAAATGACAATGTCTTGTTGTGTGTGGTATATGTTACAATGGCTTGTTTAAAATTTAAGTGTGATTAGCTTGCTGTGTGTGGTGTCTGTTTAAAATGACAATGGCTCATTTAAAATTAAAATGGCATGTTATTTTTTAGTCAGTTTAAAGTGTAAAAGAGTTTAACTAGTAAAAATGTTAAAGTGTGATTTGCTTGTTCTTTGTGGTGTCAGTTTAAAGAATTAATGTATGTTTATTTAATTGCGCAATACATCGTTAAAATGAAAATTACTTGCTATTTGCACCAGTTTAAAGTTAGGTGGCTCATGTAAAATTAAAATGACTTGCTATTTTTTAGTCAGTTTAAAGTTTAAACGAGTTTTACTAGTAAAAAATTCAAATGTTAATTGCTTGCAGTTTGCAGTATCTGTTTAAAATGTCAATGGGTAGTTATTTGTGTCAGTTTAAATAGTGAATGTATGTTTATTTAATTGCGCAATACATTGGTAGCACAAGGAAGGCCCGATTCAGACCCCCCTTGCCAATATACATTCAACTTTTTTGTACGAGAGAGGAAAAAAATATTACATGTGCTTGTTCCTTCTCCAAGGAAAAAGCAAGCACAATAAATATATTCAAAAGAAAGAAAATACTTACTTTTATAAATGGAAAACAATAAATCACTAAACACACACAGCATTTAAATAACATTTACTAAAACCACACACAAAATCAAATTTTTACATTTATATACATGTTAATGAAGTTGGAGAATCTAGGATAGATTAGCTGGCTGTCCATTTTCCAGCTGCGGTACATTGCCTACATCCAGCAGTAGGTAATCTTCAGTTATGTTGTCGCATCCCGAGTGATGTCTAGGAGTCCTGGAAGAGTACCATCTAGGTGCTCCGGAAGTGTGCTGTCTGGATGCTCCAGAAGGGTTCTGCCTGGGTGCTTCTTTAAGGTGCTGCGATGGATGAAATTATGAAGATGGCAGAGGAGGATAATACTGTGCATGATGATTCAATTTTTGACTGTAGGCCAGGGCTTCATATAAAAAAATTCATATAATGACCTACAAGCATTACACCCCACAACGCATCACTCACTTTTGTCACTAGAATACCTTCTTTCTCCGCTCTGCGCAACTCACACCATATACGCGGGTGCTGTTGAAAAGGGTACCTAGGCTCGATCGCATTCCAATCACACCCACTACATTGTGGGAACCCTCCAAAACACACATTACCCTTAATAATATGTGTCAACATATTCTTCACTGCCCGATACAGTACAACTATGGTGCATTGACGCCAATACCAAAGCTTATAAGCAAGTGTCCACCCTCCTCCTGTAATACTCTGCATTCTCCCATCACAGCTTGCCTCCTCTGCGTCAAAAAAAATGGATAAACCAAAAGTATATGTATTTATTTATTTTATCATTTTCAGATACAGGCAAGGATGAGTAAAATTAAAAGTATACATGAGTAGCTATTTGCCTCAGTTTAAAGTGTGAATGAATTGTTTAATTGTTTTGTGTGGTGTCTGTGACAATAGCTCATTCAAAATTAAAGTGTGATTGGCTTGCTATGTGTAGTAAGTTGCTATGTGTAGTAAGAGGGAGGTCCGTTTTGGTACTCCCTTGACGATATATATTCAACTTTTTTGTACCTGACTAGGAATCTCACAACTGGTTTAGTTTACAGAATTATTATCAGAACAAACAAAGTGTTAAAATGACAATGGTTCTTTTAAAATTAAAATGTGATTGACTTGTGGTGTGCAGTGTCTGTTTAAAATTGCGAGTAGTTATTTGCATCAGTTTAAAGAGTGAATGTCGGTTTATTTAATTGTACAATGCATTTGTAGCACAAGGGAGGCCCGATTCATGCCCCCCTTGCTGATAAATATTCAATTTTTTGTACTTGACTAGAAATCTCATAACTGGTTTAGTTTAAAATGACAATAGCTTGTTGTGTGTGGTATCTGTTACAATGGCTCATTTAAAATTAAAGTGTGATTAGCCTGCTGTGTGTGGTGTCTGTTTAAAATGACAATGAGTAGTTGATTTTACCAGTAAAAAAATTAAAGTGCTAATTACTTGCTGGGTGTGGTTGTTTAAAATTAAAATGAGTAGTTGGTTTGCGTCAGTTTAAATAACAGTTGTTTACTACTACCATCACCAGCCTACTTAAATCGCGAGTGTGTTGGTATAGTACATGAGTCGTTATTATGTCAGTTTAAAGTTTAAATAATAGTTGTTTTAATCTGTAAAACTAGGATCGCTGAGTGCAAACTTGCGAACTTGCAATTGCAATACCGAGCCAATATTCACAAAGCATTGCACAACTTTCAGCAGAATGAACAAAATGAAAAAGCCTTGCACTCATTAATTTTATGATCCCTGTTTTCCTCGTGACATACTAACCTTGTAGAGGCCTTGAGGTTGCACAATACTATTTCCTGTTTTCCTAGTGACATGTTAACCTTGTGGACACCTTGTAGTTTCAAAAAATGGCAGAACTTTCATTAAAACGAACAAAACGAAAGATCCTCGCGAGTGCAAAGGCGTGAAATGCATTATTAATAACCTTGTAGAGGCCTTGGAGTCGCACAACACTATTTCCTGTTTTCATTCATGACATGCTAACCTTGTGGACACCTTGGAGTTTCAATCAATTGCAGAACTTTCATTAAAACGAACAAAACGAAATATCCTTGCACAACACGTGATTCCGAGGCATTGATGTGTGAAATGAATTAATTATAGTCCCTCGCTGTAAGTCAGTGAAGGCTTTAGAATTTCCATGTCTTGATTTTTTTTTTTTGCACTCATTATTAGTTACACAACTAATTATACTGGCTGGCTATTTATTTTGGGTTTAAAGTGTAAATGAGTTGTTGTTGGGTACGCAATAGGAAATTGTTAGCAACAAGTCACTTCCACATGGGGATATGCCCAGGGAAATAAATGGCAAAGTGACCAATTGTTCGTTTTTTTAGTTTGGGTACGCCACAGGAAACAATTAGGTGTTTTTCAAAATTTTTTAAAGAGGGAAATGGATACGTGAATCGGAACAAATGAGGCGTGGTGCAAATTTCCACCTGTCGGTTTGGATATGCAAACCCACCATTTTTCGATGCCAGTCGTTTTTCATGTGAATACACAAAGAGAAACAAACTTTTGGTAAAAACCAGGTAATTACAGGCAGGTTGGATACACAGGGAGAAATTTTGCATTTGTTTTGGCCTTCTCCGGACTTAAGTTGCATACGAAATAAACGACTTTTTGGGTGGGTTTTGTTGTATCATTGGATACGTAATGTAGTGTTTTTATAATTATTTGGACACGCCTCAATACGTAATCAACAATAATTATCTTTCAAATAAGTTTGTTTAGGTGTTGAAGGATAATTATTGCCACAAGAAGTAAAGACGTGATTAAATTTTTATTTCCTTCATTCATATTTTCAATTTTTCAATTTTTTCTAATACATAAATTACAGGATAATCTTGTTTTTAAAGTTTCTTTTGGTTTTTTGTATTGCCGATATTTATCTAGCCACATAATGATTATAAATTATTACTAATAAATTCATAATATGAATATATTAATGTAAATAATTGACTATTAATACATTTTTGGAAGAATTTTTTAATTTGTTTATAGTATTGTATTCCTAGAAATCATAGTTATTTTTAAAAACTATCTCAGAGTTGTTTTTAATTTATTTATACGTTGTTTAAAATGGATGTTATTTAATACAATTAAATGGCTTCTTAGACAATTATTACCACCAAATAGCCAAACTGAACAAAATTTAAATATTTGTATATATTTATATGTAATTTTGTAAATAGTGGAAGCAGCAAATAGTGATATTGTGTGTTTGGAACATCTGGCATCTGAACATATGAATTTCTTGTGCTGTGTGACACAATGGGTTAGCAGCCTTGATGCTGCTCATTGCAGAGCAGCATTCCTGCTCCCAGCAAGAAATCAGTCTAGCAACGAACATGGTGGTAAGTGAGGTTTTTGCTAGCTCACTCTCATTAAATCTTGTTTTTAACTAGTCGTGTATGTTGCAACAGTCTTCGAAACCGTCCGGGCCCGATTCTTAGCCAAAATTTGAGCATGTTCTTTGTGTGGAACAGTGACTTTTGTTTCGCCACAAGTTGTGCTTTGTTTCGTCTAAGCAAGCTCGGTCCTCTTCGTTTCACTGCTCGGCATGCATTTATTGCATTTTCGTACGGTCCTCCAACGACTCGGACCAGATGACGATGTCGTCTAAGTAGGCGAGTATGAAATCGCATACGAGACCAACCATTATTTGAACAATCATGGCTTGGAACATGGACGGTGTAAATTTCAAGCCGAAAGGCATCGCCTAAAACTGAAAGTGCTTTCCATCCTGTGCTGTGAATGCTATTTTGTGCCTATAATCTGGCTTCACTGGGACCTGTTAGTAGCCACTGCACAGTTCCAGGGATGACATGACTTTCACTTTCCCTACCACATCGAGGGTGTATTTATTACTTATGTAAGGAAGTGTTGAATTTTTTTACCAAACTAAATGGCCTAAATCTACACAAATTCCAGAGGCCGCCCTTTTTCAGTGCCATTGTATTGGCATAGTTGTAGCGATATTCGGTGGGTTCTTTAACACCTTCTGCTAACATCTCATATATTTGTTCCTTGACTATATGGCTCTGATGGCTAAGGTTACTTCATGAAGGTGTGAAAATATATTTCATGCTTCATTTCTATGACATATTCCACGACACTGGTACATTGGAGCATATCTGCAGCTGCAAACACATTGCATCGTTTGCACTGCACTCTCTGTACATCACTGTAAGTTGGTAATACCTCATGGTCTAGGTCATTAAGCTTGATGCTAGGCGCTTAGTGTCTACGCCGAGAATATAGATTGTAGATGGTTCTAATATCCTTAGAGCCAAAATTGGTTCGCCTAGTTGCAGGTTCAAAGATATAGTGTTCTGGTTGGAGTACAGGTACACATTCTCGAACCTTAGTCCATTCTCTTCTTCCAGCAGGCTCAGTAGGACACATGTTTTCACGCAATTTGATGGTCTTGCGATCTTGCACTTCACTGTATTCAGAAATATGCCTCCATGTCGCAATAAATAATCAGTATGAATGCATAGGGGTAGAGTAACATCTTGATTGACGATCTGTAAACTGTTTCTTCTGCTTGGTTTATATCATACATTGAATGACATTTAGCACATTTTCTTGGTAATATAATGTCTCTTAAAATTATCACTCCGAGTATACTGCCTCTGGCAGAGTTTTCACTGAAATGACATACTTGAATATGTGACACATCGGTACTGTTACGAGTCTAGAATCATAGCGAAGGAGAAATGTATAAAAGAAGCGTATTTATAGGTTTTTAGGTCAGTTCACCATGATGGCTCGAAGAAGTAAGACCGTATCTGGAAATGGTGTTGTCGATATGCTGATCAACAATCTACCATTGGAGCTGCACATTCCTGGATACAAGTTCTGCGGGCCGAGAACCAAGCTAACTAAAATGTTGGAATGCGGCGATGTGAGCATCAAAGTACTGGACGAGGCATACAAGCAACATGAAATCGCCTAATCCCAGCACAAGAATCTAGAAACCCCAGACAAAGCCGACGAGATAGGAAAATCATCAGATACCAGGCTCGGAGAAAAAATAACAAAGTGGGGCATTTCCAAAGTGATGAAGGCCAAAGTTAAGATGGGCATAGGTGCAAAGAGCATGCGGAAGGCGCAAGTGAAACAAAAAGTGGTTAAAAGCAGAAGAAAAGCATACAAGACCAAGAAAATATCTACCGGCAGATTTTTTCCACTACTTTTGCCTGCATTTGGAGCCCTAATCGGAGCCACGAGTTGTATCGTCCGAGCTGTCAACAGAGCATCGAACGAACGGAAGCAGTTGTCCGAGGCCCAAAGACATAATGTAAATATGGAAGCTATCACTATGGGTTGAAAAATGGTTAAGGCCTCTACCTAAGACCATATCCAGTTGAAGGTGGAAGTATGTAAAAGCGACGCAGCATGAAAAGGCGATAATGAAATCAGAAATCAGTACCGAAATTTCGGCTCACGAACAAGGATTTGGAACTGTTTGCAAGCATATTGAAGATACCCTCCCCCTCCCCTGCCACACTACCCTTCCCGGCTAAAAAACCAAAATGTAATGTGTGCGCTATTATTAATATGGACATGATGCCAGGCCCGGAACACACTGGGTAACTTATGTCAAACATGACAATCATGCAGACTAGTACGACAGTTTCGGTAATTTGCATCCTTCACCCGAGCTGCGACTGTACCTGAAAAATTGCAAACTGATTTACTACTACGAGATGGAGCAGATGCCGAAAATGTGGAACTGCATGCACTTGTGCCTTCGCTTCCTTGTTCGTTCTTACAAATAACTGAATAAAATGGCTATACATGGACCGGAAACCTTCAGTCATGTCGATATCGCTTACTTTGACGGGTCGTAGCTCCAAGCTGCGTGCGGTACATTTTCCTCCACTCAACCTGGAGGGGATATGGTGCTTAGGTTTGATCTATTTTCAAACCTACAATGCGATACCGTACATCGATAAAAAAAACTGCAAGATGTATCTCGTGAAAAGTGGTAATGTCTCCAGCGAGGTAAAATTGCCATTTGGCTCTTACGAATTAGACGACATTGCAAGGTACATCGAAGATTTGCTGTCTCCCGATACAGAATTCGAACTACATGGAAATTCCAATACTCTGAAGAGCATCATCTGATGCAGCGAAGATGTCGACTTTATGAAACCAGATTCCATCGGAACGATGTTTGGGTTCGAGCCACACATAAACGAAGCTGGAAAAATCCACGAATCCACTGCTAATGTGATACGAATAAACTACAGTTTGGCGAGCGGAGACGTATCTCAGCGGTAGGTCAAGCAATATGCTCCACGAGTTTTTGCCGATTGTCCCTCCAGGTTATAAACTGATCGTGGCACCTCAAAGCATCCTTTACGTTCCGGTCGTCGCGAAGAGAGCACACTAGGTGGTAGTGAAGATCTTCGACCAGCGCGAAGAGTTACTGAACTTTCGAAACGAATCAATCACACTACACTTGCATTTGAGAAGATGGGAATAAGTTTTATGGCGACCAGAGACGACACAACAAAGCAGCACATCAAACCGGCAATCAGTATGCCGCAGGTCACCAAGGTGTTAACACATGCCAACGAGATTTTCCTTCGCAGTCTGGGCTTCGAAGTCGATCGCCATTGAAGATTACATAAACATCGACGGGCTGGTCGTTTTTTAAGACAGTGTCACGAAAGTGGAACTTCATGCATACCATCCATTCCTGATCGGACCACACATGTTACCATCGGAAGTTCGGATAGCATTCCAACACCAAGATATCTGCACTCTTCCTTGTCAGTCATTCCTGTGGTTCATGGGGCCACTGACGAACGAAGATGGATCCAACCTGGCATCTACGAAAATAGCAAGCCATGGTATTATCCACCTCATCGATCGTATCACGTATTTGCTCAATAGTGTTGAGGTAGACCAGACGAGAGATATCGGCATAACGACCTCGATCAAAAATTACCTCTCGCTCATGCCGAACGAGTTGTCTGCAGCGAAAATGGCAGGCTGGGGGACAGAAGATGATTACAATGTTCCTATATACCCCAGAGGGAAATTTTAGTTCTGCATACCTCTATCGAAGTTGCTGGGATTCGCCAAAGACTACAAACGAATTATCATTAATTCGAAGCAACGAACTCTTACTGTTCCTAGCCAATACACACGCTTATGCTATCGTGAGTATGGGAGAAAATCTGGAGACAGTAGAACTGAAGCTACAGTCTGTCAAATGAATGCTGCCTTGTGTTCAGCTGAATACTATCGAATGCATTAATATGCTGAAGAATGTGGAAGATGACAAACACATCGATGTGGCTTTCAGGTTGTGGAGTCTCGAGACCTATCCCGGATTGCATGCAAGCCAGTGCATCAATTGGATGGTGAAGTCCAGCTTTGCCAACGAGAAATCGAGGTGCATCGTCGTCGGACTACTGACCAGAAGACAGCACAATGTGAGAGTGAGCTGTTCGCAGTTCGACAGATGTCAAATAGAAAATTTGAAAATATATTTGAATAGCGAAAGCTATCCATATGTGGACATGAACGTGAATAAAAAAATGGCCAGTACCTGCTGGCATATCAAATGTATGTTCAATTCCAAAATGCATATTATGGGTGGACAAAATCCCAGATAATGAGCCCAGGTATTTTCAAGAGCTTGGTCTGGCTCGTGGTGTTCGATGTGAGTGAACAGGACAGAACCTGACTGGGCATGCACATGGAGGAATGTACATCTGCTACGCAAATTAAGTGGCTCGTCCTTGGACCCTGAATCTGCTCCCTACGACTAGACAAAAAGTCACCTCGATTCAGCATACAGGTTCCAAAGAATAATTTTAAAAAAATTTTACAAAGGCTGAATTTTTTTGTGTTATGGCAATTATGTATTTATCTGTATAATAAATTGTGGGTGTGAAACAATTTAAGGTTATTTTATTATTCTAACTCGTGACATAGTCGAGGTGACCCAGGGCTGGTTGAGTGTAAAATTGCCCTGCATCATAACTCAGCGGAGAGTTAGTGATGTGGGTCGTTTGGTCGATGACCCAGGGGATCCTGGATGCCTCCATCATTTGATGATGAAGTTGTGACGTGCTTAATATTACATTACTTATGTTGACCTTATGACCAGACTGTAGGCTGTCTCGTATGCCTGGAATATATTAGAAAATTGTGGTTGGTACTACAAGGGTGTAGTGCCCTATGTGTCCCGGAGGACAATGAATCAACACTCACTTAATTTAGTAAAGCTTTTACTCTTGAAGAAGTGGACATGTGAATATTAAAAGAAACAGACCAGCACTTACGACCTGCTGGCGACCTTAGCGTGAAAATGAGCTAAACCAGCGTGGTTTTTATGTGAACACGCAGTAGTGTTAAGTTCTCTGGTCAGAGTGCAGGTGGTTCTCCCCTCGGTACTTAAAATAAATAAAATAAATCAAATGTTCCAGTTATTTAAGTTACTATTGTAATGAAGTGATATCAGCCTAAATGATAGTACCGAGGGGGTTCGCAGAGCGGACACCACGCTGCAAGTCTGGCTCGTGTGCTGAAGTGAACTGAACAAGTGGCGTCGGCTTCCATCACAAGTGACAAGAACCGACATCAGACACCGAATGGTGAAACATGATATATGCACTATGTAACATTATTGCAATGGAGAAAAATTATATAAATTAAATGTAACACATTGGTAACACCCCGGTTGATTGACAAATGTCTGTTAAGTTTGATGTTGTGAAGTTGACAGGGAGTGTCACCGCACTAAATAAAATGTTATTATGATGGAGGTATTTATAGGTAATCTCCCTGTATGAAAATTCGATTAGTCTCTTACAACTAGACATTGAATGCACTATTATGCTTTCTTGTGGAAAGTCTCTGTATTACATTTCCTGTGACATGATTTTTTATTTCACTGGCTACAGTGTTGCCAGGTGGCTGTCTCTTGAAGGTATGGACGAGTCCACCTGGTCAAACGGGTGTTGGTTGCCATGCTCAATGGCTCTTAATATTATAAAGCCCACATCTAACTGTTAATTAAATGGGATGGAGTTGTGTGATATGTGTAGAAAAATGCTGCGCCCTATTGGTCGCACTTTCAGACACTTAGCATTTCCGCTTCGCCATACAGGCCCGTTGATGCCACTTGCTGGTGCGATACGTAGTATGTCGCGGTGCGAGATGCTACGATGTAACGACCAATAGCCAGTGCGCCCAATGGCTGTAGCGTTGGTGTAAACACAGTTTCGGATCGCCTACTAATTTATTAAAAGAGTTACCTCTTGTAATAAATAAAGTAGGACGGTCTCTTGAATCACGTAGTACCTGTTGGCAAGAAGGTGCAAGTCACATTCTTGTCAACCTGCACTACGCACTCTTGGCCTGATGTGGTTGGTGTGGCCCGGTGCAGCTGGTGCAGTTGACGTGACTGCGGCGGTCAGATAGAGCACAAGGAGCTGGTTAATGTAACTCGTTATCCTATAATTTTTTCCTTAAGGAAACCTTAAAAAAAAAAATATCCACATACCTCTTATGCTACTCAACCTATGTATGTATTGGTTTAAAATTAATGTTGGTTGAGTTCGCACTGTTGGACCTGGGAATTTACACCTGCCTTCAGGTTGAAACAGGCAGTGTGTTGCATGGAACAGAAAGGGGTGGTGAGGCAATACTATAAGATAGGGGGAGGGCATTATATCAGTATAATTAACGGGTCCTTGTAGAGGAACAGCAGTTCATCGACAAAAGTGAGGATGTGCGGATCGTTTCATTTAGCTTTTACATTCGACATCATATTCAGTCTCTGTGATTACTTCGGACATTCCAGAGCTAATGGGATCTACGGCCGTGCCATGGACTTCATTGTGTGTAGTACCAGCAGTGAAATCGACTTCTTCGGGTGGGCTGACACCAATAGCACCATTTCTGACTGATATGGGCGTGCGACCAGCAGTGACATCATCTTATTCGGATGGGTCATCTCCGCCAGAAAAACTTATCCCTGCAGCAACATTGACGATGTATTTTGGCACAAAACACATTGCACAACAGCGTGAAATATATAAGTTTATGATCAATCCCAACCACATTATATATATTTATGCTTATGGAAAGGGTCGTCTTTTTATAGCAGCTATACTTGCTGCAAATATGTTAGGTCATTCAAAGTTGAACTACAGGACTCATTGAAGTAACAGTGTTTGCTCTGCAACAGAGATTTTTTGCGGATACCATAGGCGATATGATGGATGGCAATTTCTAGCCAAAGGCTTCTCTATCAAAATATACTGCTACCAGTACGAATGATGTGCCTATGAACTCATCACCAGCAGCGACATCTGTTTCCACGAAGGTATCTACATTCCTGGTTCCTGCTCGTTCCGACATGATGACAGCGGAACCATCTGGGTCCACTAGTGTATCATGTACTGAACTTTCAGTGGCTAATGGGTGTCGCTATTGATGCAAGAACTTTACCTTTAAGCTTACTGCATGGTGACACGAAGTTTATAAGTGCCAGAATAGTTGGTATCATGTTTAACGAAGTACTGAGATTTGTATAAGGATGCACATGAACTTTTTTTGGGTGTTTCTGTAGTTATATATTTTAATAAATTTTAAACACAAAAATGTAATAATTTATTTTATTAACCCTATATTGTAACCAGTTCGTTATAAACTGTTTTCGTTAAAAACATACATTCCTGGAGCTAAAAATGATACTTGCGAACTGAATATCACGAGTCTCCCTCCTAAGAGTTCGCAAATTATATTCGCCTACCTAAATGCCTGTACATATTCGATTGCTTACGAGCCGACATGCGAAAAAGTATGGTCTGCTACATAATTATTTTAAAAGAATATATTAAAACATTCAATGTTAGGATGGGCACATATGATTCAGACCCCCGACTGAAAATAACGAAATGTTTTTAATACAACATTTACCTTTAAAAAAGTTTTGGAAATGACAATTACTATAATTTAAACTGAAAACACTCTCCAGTAAATGTTGTCATGAGCCATATATGCATTGATTAAAAAAATATATAACAGAATGTTTAATAAATTTAAAATGTCTGTAATGGTACAAGGAAATGACAACCTCTTCGGTTGGTTATTATAATAAAAGATTTTAAGAAAGCTATCTTATCCTTGCTAAAGTAAAGTAGTTGAGTGATTGAAGTACCAGACTCCTTGTTGGAGATATTGAGGTTTCAAATCCCCATCCCTCCGTTAGAATTTTTTCTTTTTTGAAATATTGCCAAGTGTGTTGAGAAAGTGTAACATTTACATGATTTAACTTTTATAAACAGAATTTTGCATTAAATATACATTTTTGATACATTTTATTGTATTTTTTTTTTAGATTTAAGCATTTTTCAAATAATAAATATAATAAATATAAATTAAACAACTCTAATTATTTATAAATACATCGATTCCTAGATGTCTGACAGTTTTACGATTGTTTTGACAAGGTAAGATGCCCTGCCTGTCTATGCATGCTGGCAAATTCAAACCCAGACACCTAAATAATTTAATAAAAATTTTATTTTGTTTTTTAACTACGCCTTATAATTGTTTTAAGAAAAATTGTTTTAAGAAAAGTGACTAAAAAAGATTATTATTGTGGAAAATAATGACAACAGAAACGTGCATTGTTTTCGAATATAATTTTTCCCCATACACATAAGACATACACTTCTTTTAAACCCTTGTAGAAGCACTTGTCCCGATATCCGAGTGGTCGAGGGCTTCTGCATGTCGACACAATGTTCGGCAGTTCGATCCCACCCTCTTCTGGACAATATTTTCAGCTCTGAGAAAATTAAATAAAAAGCAGCACCCCTAGAGCCAACATGCGGCCGAGTGAGAGCGACACCGGTGCATTCTAGCTGATATCTCCATAAACAAATATGGTGTTCGAATGACTGGCACATCTCTTAGCAAAAGCTGATGTTAAGAAAAGACAAAGTGGAAACAAAATGGTAGGGTCGAAAGAAGATGAGTAACAGGTTGGCACACTCTAACAGCAACATTACAGGGATTGGTGGTGCACTCTAACGAACGACGATAGAATTACAGCAGATGCCTACCAAAGTGGTGGACTGCACCGACCAACATGGCTGCTGGCTGCATCTACAAAGATGGCCACCAAATGTTGGGGTCAAAGACACAAGATGTTTGAATCCTAGATTATAATGAACTGGCTACCAAGATGATCGACAAAGGTTAAGGTCAAGGACACAAGTTGGTGTCATGGTGGCTAGATGCCTACCAAGATGGTGGGTGGCAACTCAGCCTCGATCTCAGCTCTTACCCCTTGCAAATCGGATCGTAATAATCTATCACCTAATGTATTATACCCCATAATTACTGTGGTCTTCATATCCACCGCGATTACAGAATTTGTATCTTGTATAATATATTTATCGAGATCATAGGATGATGCTTTGGTATGTATAGTACTAACAACACATGCCATTATTTTTAACTGTAAACCTTTCCTACAGATGAGTTCCTAGTCTTCATAATGTGTCATGTTAGGAATGAACACAAAAACATCACTGGTGCAAATGTTGACTATTGCATGACTTTTTTTTTTTAATTTTCCCCGCCCTAATTTTATCCTAAAATATATCTATAGGCTGTTTATGGTAAAGTGAGAGCTATTGAGACGCTATTTAAACTTTCCTTTCAGGCATTTTTTTTATTTTTTAACCACAACTTCAAATAAATATTGCCATGTAAGTAATAAACACAGTCTGTATATTCAACTGCACTCTGAAATTAATATCTAAGGTTAAAATAAAATATATTTATTGACTATTATTCCAAAAGAAAGGGAATTCAAAAGTGCTCACTTTACCATTAATAGCAAATAAGAACTGTGATTTCATGCAAAATCTGTGCCACTCTATTTCCTGAAGAACGATTAACAGCTAGCACAGCCGCACCAATTTACCCACTTCATGTTCCTCCTATCCCTCACCTAGGAATTGTTGCATATGTTTTCTGGTATGATTTGGGTAAATAAAAGTGAAACAGGTAAATTGGTGTGGCTCTCCATGCTTGCTACAATTTGCACTCCAAGAATCAGAATGATGCCGATTTTGTGTAAAATCGCAGTTGGTATGTAACTTTTTTTTTTTTTGTTTTTGAAAACTTTTTTTTTTATTCTTTTAGAAAATTTTGTTTTTAGGGTTTATATGTATTTTACTCCACATTTTCTCTGGTCTTCATAACCCATCCCCTCTATCACGATTCTTATATAGAATGGGAAATACACAAGTGAGACTACTTGATTAGTACTATCAGTACATAACCGTTATTTTGTATCGTAAACCTTTTCTTCAGACGAGCCCTTAGTCTTCATAATTACTCGTGTTATTTAAAAATGAACAAAATTACTGTAATTCAGTTTTGTTTGGATTTCCAGTTATAGTATAGCCAAAACCATATAGTGCAAAGACTGATTAATTTACCTAGAACTTGGTCCAAACTTATGTTCGAATTTTGATAAGGAGTCTAATGGCTTCAAATTAACACCATCTTGGGAATTCTTTAATTTTTATGACGTAAATGAATGATTATTACAAACACGAATAGGCACTTTGAAATAAAATGCAAGGCAGTGGATCTGTGTATATTACCTTTGGTGGTAAATTCAGGAATTTAAAAAGTTAACAATAATTCAGTTTAAATTCTTATCATGTAAATAAATTATTTCCCCAAAATGTTTCTCTCTTGTAAATATATTACCAACCAAAATATACCTCCAACTAAAGAAAGATCACGATGTTAAGTTGTCACACTGAAATTATGCCCCACAGAAGGATTGACGGACGACGAATTGTTGAGAGTCGCTTTCAACTGATGGATGAAAATACAGACAGATGACTGACTGACGGACAGGTGACTGATGGGTGCGACAGATGGCTTTGAGTCTACCTCATTCTGATGAAGAATTTGATAATTGCTGAAAGTTATAGGGTTTAAATAAAGTATAAACATATATTTCAATTTGCTTTATATAAAATTTATTTTCTTGCATTATTGTATGTGAGTTCACAATTTTGATTGCATGATTTACCTTAGCTCTTGTAGGTTGTGAGCATGGGCATTACACAAATTTATTGTTAATACCTTTTTTAAGGTTCAACCTGCGATAATTATTAAGTCAGTTCAATATTGTATGCCCTATTAAACTTTAAATAAAATAATTATGTCGAAAATCAATTGCTACCTAACAGGAAGTCGCGAGCTCAGGAGCAGGAAACTGAGGTTTATGGTGCCAGGTTTAAAGAGAGATTGATAGGGCTGTAATGATAATTTAAGGCGCCAGCTCGGTTGAGCAGTGAGACACTTCTCGAGGGGTGGGCCGTTCGCCCGTGTGGCTACTCCTGGACTCGCCCTGCATCGACGGCGATGTCGTATTGTTGAAGTTATAATCCAGTATGCCTGCCTAGATGAGGATGCAGGCCCCCTCATACGCCGCTAATTTCCGAGTGAGATTGTTATGGCCATCTCACACGCCGATAGAGTACACATGCACAACAATCACATCATCTATGGGTGTAGTAGCAGTGTGGGTAGAGGTCCACAAAAGTTAAATGGCTGTGAAGCAGCCAGCAGCAAAATGAAACCACCATTTTCACAAGTTACATTTTACTGACTGCATCTTCCTGCAAGGAGGCACTTACATGTTCCCCAATGGCTGTGGCATGTTGTCAGTCAGTACAGATAAAAATTGCATTAGGTAGTTGGAACTATGATATGATGAAAATTCTGGTGCCTTTGAGCTGGCGGGACCTGGGGGTAGTGCTGCCTTTGGGTGGTGAAAAGTGAATTAGGTTTTATAGCAAAAAAGTTAACTATTGTAAATTACATGGTGACCAGACAACGCCGATGAAGGCTGAAAGGCATGCGATACATGACCACCCCCCTCAAGACCGACTGACCAACTAAATAATATGGCGGAGACTCACCGAGAGTTTAGCCCAAAAGCGCGCGAAGCTCAAGAAAATGCTAAATATATATACCAAAAAGAACAATTACACTCATACACATGCACCTAAATTGAAAGACACGTGAACACTTACTAATTGATTCGAATAAGCAAATTATGCAGAAAAGAAAATGCATTGGCATTACATTTGTTAGGCAACATATTGTTAAAAGGTTTCGGAGCTGTCTATCTTAGTTCGTTCCTTATTTCATTTAGTAAAGAGCATAATTAATACTTAAATGAAATGTTACAAAAATAATTGCAGGCTCAAATTTTGATTATTGTAGGGTGGCGTCGGGTTGGGTTGAGTTGGGCAAGTCAATTTTCGTCCCAGGAGGGGTGTGGGTAGCAATGCATGATTGGCTATGAAACAACAATAACTTTTTTATTTATTATACTTAAACCAAAAATTTAAGTGGTTATATACTTGCAAAAAATTGGATTCGCTATACACTACACTCGCACTGCATGCACATGCGCACACGGTGACATAACACTAGGGGTGAGAGACACGAAGGGGGTCACTGGAACTCTGGAACCATTGTGGCCCCCTCGCTGGCATTCATTTCCCAGGTGGCATCTTTAGTGGGGGGTTTCTTGGTGATAATTTTCGGGCGGAATTATTATTCTCTCAAAAGTTGCCTCTTTATGGCACGAACATGGAGTGGTCGTATAGGTAGGGAGCACTCATAGCACGCCATACCGAAGCATAAGTCGAGAAGGTGTAACCGCCATGTTCGTGCCCTCTCCCTAGTAGAGGGCACGTCATAACTGCACATGTTTAGTGAGATGTATGGGCTAATAGAGGAATGCGGCACGCGTCAAACCTACAAAATGCTTCTGAAAATGGTGGTACATTTACCGTAAGTAAGCGAGTCATACATCCTCGTTTACTTGTATACTTTCTTATGTCACTTGCAGTTATGATGTTACTTCCGTGGGCAAGTACGCAGAAGTATATACTTCAGATGAATACCGACATGGCTTTTTAGAGCACGTATCTGAAAGCTGCGTAATCGCGATAGATCGCCACTGCATTTTCATTACGAATTTAAGTTGTCAAGATAAGGTATGATATATACAGCGACACAATAAAATATTCTGTATGAATACGCAGGATATAACTGTAACCTTGAAAATTCTAAAATGAACAAATACTGGAAAATTTCTTGCTACTACACAGAACATTATTTGACGGCTATAGGGACGGAGTGGGTGGGGATTGTTGAAGAGAGAGCGAAATCGTGGTGGATTGAGAGAGACAGAGTAATGCAAGAGTGAGAAGGTTATAAATGTTTGTGTGTGATGCTGACAAACCAAGAAAGAAATGTTTACATATACTATAAACTGCTTGTTTACCGCAATTCGCCACAAACTGTTTGAAATGCACTAAAATATAAAAACGCAAAATTTTTCCGATGATGCCATCTCTCAGAAAAAAGGTTGCGGGGTTTATACGTCAACTTTCGGTCAATAATCAAGCAGAAAATGTAATAGTAGAAAAAGATGAATCAAGTTCCTCATCGGGTTGCTTTATTCAGAGATACCTTAGCGGGTAAGTAAAAATAATTTACAGTTCTTTTTGACGTGCTGCAGTTGGGTGAACGCGCAGGTGTTTTTATTTAGTATTACTCACATGCTAGGTGACTAATGTTACGGTCGAGTAATGCGCATTATTATATTATTTTTGTGAACGGACCATAAGTTTTATATTTGGCGGTGGACGGGGATGATCCATAATCGTGTTGTGATGTCGCAGGTAACCTCAACCGCGCCAGGCATTGATGCTCTGTGTAACTAGGGCAGTAGGCTTGGTTTCCAGTGGTGTACCCATCTTTTGGCAATTGATAATGACTGGCAAATGGTGATCTACAGTGATCAAAATAAGTATTTGAACACCTAATAATCACATAGTAAATATATTTTCTGACATAAGTTTATAAACAATTGGAACCATATATGTATGTATATAAGTAAACAATGATTATATTTAATCAATACAAAATTATATATAGTCGTAACAAAATTATAAAAATTAATAAATTAACTATTTCAATAGACAGAAATGCATTTGAACATATAATCATCAGTACCTTTCGTTCACAAAAAGTCATTCAATATTTCGTGTGGAGTCCATTTGCTTTCTAGAGATTGACTGGACAAGGTGTTTGGTGATTCCGCTGGATATTTTCTCCCATTCTTCGAGAAGGATAGCCTTAAACTCATTATGGTTAGAAAACCTACTTTTTCTGACGTGTGAATCCAAAATACTCCATAGGTTTTCTATTGGATTTAAATCCGGTGACTAGGGAGGTGTAACAACACTTTGTGGAGCGTTATATAATAGCCACTCACGGGTAATATGGGCAGTGTTTTTGGGATCATTATCCTACTGGAAATAAAATGTCCCTCCGATATTTAACTTTTCTGCACTCTCACGAAGATGGTGTCGCAACATCTCTACGTACATCCTGGCAGTCATATTTCCTTCAATAAAAGCCAAATTGCCAACCCCTGAGGATGCCATGCAGCCCCAAACCATCACACGACCACCCCCATGCTTGACAGTCACATGCAAATTCTTCTTTTCAAGGGCTTTATTTTGTTTTCTCCAAACCCATCTTTTTACATCACTTCCGAAAAGATTAAATTTACCCTCATCACTAAATATTACCTTTTCCGAAAATTCAGTAGGCGTGTCGATATNATGAATGGCTTTTTCTGTGATAACTGTCCCCTAAGCCCTGCTCCATGTAAATAATTTCTTACCGTTTGGGGGGGTAACAGTCACACCAGAAGATGTCGCAAGGTCTTGGGCCAATGAACTGCTGGTACAGAAGGGGTTCTTTTGGATTTGGATTTCTCTACAGAGGAACCTCACTTGTCGAACCTGGAGAATCTTTGGTCGCCCAGAACGTGGCTTGTTGTTTTTTGATCCTGTCTTCTTTTTTTTATCACATAAAATACTGTAGCCTGATTTAGTTTTAATCTTTGCGCAATTTCACGTACTGATTTGCCTTCATGTCTCAAAAAAAAATGTGATGGCGGGTTTCCGAAGACAGTTCCCTATTTTTCGGTGCCATCACTCTCTCATCTGAACATAACAGTAACAAGTCACACACTGAGGTAGACAAAGAACACTCCTAAAGAATAATCCTCACCCGTTCACGAATTGGACCTAAACAAACCTCATAATCCTCTAATGGTTTTATCTGTTCAAATACTTGTTTGCCCTCCGATTTTACCATTTTAATTTGTATATGATGTCTGGTAATGAATTTTACAATTTTATTTACTTTTTTAACATTGTTTTTCACACATTATTTGTGTACAATTATTAAGGTTTGTGGTAATTATCTAGTTTAAGGGCTTTTCTGAAAAACACAATAAAAATTTAAAATTATGATATATTTCTACTCTACTAATGATGCAGAACACGAATATACTAGGGGCATTAACGTCCGACTAATTTCGTAATATGTGCCCACCTAACCTAACAAAACCTAACCCCACGATGGGCGAATCACTATTTTACATTTTTAAACTAACCTAGG
>NQII01000077.1:1373015-1408804 GCA_002778355.1 Clitarchus hookeri | reverse complement strand
GAGGGGGGGGGGGATATTGGGACATATCCCCCCCACCCCCAGAATAAAAATACAATTTAAAAAAATAAAGATTAAAAATTAATTACAACTTTCATTATTTTTAATATAAGTAATGTGTGGTCCCTTTTGAACATGAAGGATGTTAATAGCATTTCATGGTTACATCTCTTTATATTAGCCCATTAGCTGTAAATAATTTTTAAACTACTAATTTTTAATAACAAGTTACAGCTCACATTTCTTCTGAAAATAGAAGTTTGTAATCCTCCCCCAAAGTAAATTTCTGGTTACGCCCCCGACAGAACACCTTTGAAAGCCATGCTTCAAATCTACCTACTTGTATGCACAGTATGTATTCTCGCACTGGTAATTATTCAGAATAAGGACTTTTCTGAAGGAAACGTCGTAGACCCACAAAAGTAACATAAATGGGTTCTGCACCGCTTACCTTTTTAATATTGAGGAGGGCGTAATGGTAAAATAGGTAGAACGTACTAAATAAAATAGATAAAAGTACGAGCAGTTTGGCCGCTTTGTTTACGTCAGACATCATGTTGAACAAGTCATGGAATTGTACCCACCGCCTACCTAGGTGAGTTAATTCATATACTTCCGGTGTGTTTCACTGTTACTTTAAAACCTTAAAATCCTAGGTTAGATTAACACCCTACAATCCTGTTAGATTAACCCCATACAATACTACATTAGATTAACGCCCTACAATCCTGTTAGATTTAACACCATACAATACTAGGTAAGATTAAAAATATAAAATAGAGATTCACTTGTTGTGGGGTTAGGTGGGCACAGATTATGAAATTGGGTGGACAAATGTTAAATTGAAGTGTTTTATGTGTTTTTTGTGGGTGTATTTTTTGTGATTTTACCGCACAATTTCCCTTATCTTCATAGCCCTCCCCACTATCGTATTTGTGGTTTGTATTGGTAAAATATTAATGACCCTAGTAAATTTGTGTTCTGTGTAATTAGTAGAGTGGAAATATACCACTTTCCATGATTTTTTTTTTTAAATTTCAGAGAAGCCCCTATTCTGAATAATTACCAAGCCCCTATTCCATATAATTACAGACATAACTAGTAATATCCTAGTGTTTGTGGATAAATTATTGCTTTTTAACATTGACCTGAAGCTTGCAGAGTTGTAGTATAATGTAGGAATTTTGGGTGAGGGGCAGAGAGCATAAACATTCAGGAGTCCAGCAGAAATGTGGCATTCATGAAATGCAGAGTTAATAGATATCCACTGTAGTCATACATTTTTTTAGGAAATATGTAATTAGGCAAGCAATATGTGCAGTTCAGCAATACCAGCGTATATTTTATCATAAAATTACAATAATTGCTCACCAGTATCCATGTACTGCCAACCCCACTTGTGTAACTGCACAAATGCTCATTTCACAAAGACCTACCAAAAATTAAGTACAACACACACATTTATTCATGTGTTGCCAAGTTCAACACTTTGTTAGAGTAAAAACTAAATCATTGAATAGTTGCTAATTGTTAAATTTTTAATTAACTTGTATCAGTTACTATGGAAGATGTGTTCTCAATAATCAAAGTTCTAAATAATAGTAAGTGTTATACATAAACTGTTAGTATCTCCATGGAGAGACAATCTTGTTGTCGTTGTTTACTCTCTAGTGTATATATGTTTAATAAAGCCTTATTAACGTAATTGTCACACCAATTTATTCAACATTATCATCTGCAAATGACTGAATATGGTCTGGATCGTTTACTACGTTCTGGGAAGTTGAACATTGATTTTGAGGATTGGAACCACTGGTAGCGTACCTTCCTAAACGTTATTCTATCTACTAAAGCTAGTGAACAAGACAAATTTCATTTGTTAATAAATCATGTAGGTATCTGCTTGAGTACATAATTACTACATTAGCGAGTGTGAGACGATTGAAAGTGCAATATCTGTTTTGGAAAATCTTAATTCAATGAAGTTTTTGTTCACCATACACTCGCAACACGAAAACAATCCGGCGAGTGTATAGCAGTGTTCCAAATAGGTAGCTAAAATATTCGCACCTGCATACATTCGGAAGTGACATTAGATAGTGTTACAAATGAAGAGTAAGAGTGCAAGTTGAGAGAGTGCGTTGGATACATGCTCTCGGGGATATTTTTTATTTATGTTTGCACACTTTCTTCATCCACATTGTGTCGAACGAACAAACCATATTTCACTGTAAGTAAATGTTTACAGTAATAAAAAAAAATATATCTTTATAAAATATAATTTGTTTACTATTGTATATCATGTTCAAAGTGCATCGCAATAGAAGTGTTATTTAAATAATAGCGTTTGCAGAATTGTACGACCTCACATAGCACATAGGCCCTAAATTTTGTATGGATTTAATTGTATACTGACCAATACAATTTATTCTAGCTACCTTTTATAAACTAAAATGCAGTAGTTGTGTTACCTATTATTAGTTGACCTCTTGGATGCTGTAGTAGGCACACTTCGTGAAACGAGTGTTTCGGTTGGAAATATATGAAATTGTTACTTTATAGGGGTAGAGGAAGATGTACAACTCGTTGAGTTGCGGAAAGCAAACAACAGTAAATTTAATAATAATAAAAAAATGTTCGGCTGCACATATTGGGCTACGTAGTGGAGAACATGACAAATGGGGCGACTGTGAAGCACTGCACCTATGATTTCATGCCCTTGAAACATACAATTAATCCTCCCCTCATAATCAAAATGTCAAGCATTCCAACAACTTCTGAAAGTCCTTCGCCTTCCACATCCATCGCTTCCCAATCAGCAAGTAACTTTCGTACCAGCTCCACAGTGCCCAGTCCTGCTCCAGCTAAGAGGAAATCATCAGATTTCCTAGAGTACCAAGAAGAGATGGAAAAGTGCAAGGAAGAAAGGCATCAGGAAATTATGGAATTTATTTGGCAACTTATTGATACACTAAATGAAGAAAACAACTAATCATAAGTTTAATTATTTTATACCTCACATAAGTACTGCTTGTGTCAGATAACCACAACATTTCATGTAATAAATTTGGACATAGATATTAAAACATATTTAGAGGTTATTTATTGATTTCCCTGTAGTGCATGGAGCCTGAGCAGTATGTTCATGTATTGCATCTCTCCAGCTTCATCTCTCGCATCACGCCGAGCAGGAAGAGGAGGAAGATTACTATCCATCGCTATGACATCCCCCTCGCTGATGCAAATATTATGCATTACCGCACATGCAGCTATGACTTTAACTGTCTTTTCTTGCGTCACCTCCAGATCTGTGGTGAAAATTGCACGCCATCTGGTTTTGTGTACCCCGAAAGCTTTTCCAATGACAATTTTTCCAGTGCTGAAGGAAGAATTGAAAGATCTCTGCTGATCTGTCGTTGCTGGGTCCACACACAATATTTAAAATCTTGTGAGTTAGCCTGAACACTGGACTTCTTGTTCTTGACATTCTGAAAGCCGTTGAGACTACATGGTAGTATGTTCCACATGCCAACCAGAATAAAAACACCATTACCTGAAATTGATTATAATCAGTTGTGTTAAATTTTTTATTGTAATTTGGATTCTATGTTTTAGCACTGATTCCAATAATGTATGTCATACAATCCCTATGTAACGAAGTTTTGAGTTTTGGACTTCAATAATTTGTAAGCTTAAGTTATTCTAAAGTAATATTGTTTTGATTGTATTATTATTCTATTTTATTACTGCATAACTTGTATGCCATGACTTATAACTGTACAGCGCTATAGCCAATAAAATTGTTGCTCCTTGATTCTTGTTAATATTTAAAAGTATAGAAGTTCCCCAAAATCTCTCATTAAAAATGGGATGGAGCAGGAGGATTAGAATTGAACATCTCAAATTAGCTGTAAAGGAAAACAGTTGTGTACGTTTAGCATAAAGAAACAACTGTTGGGAATGGTCCAAACAGTTAAGTGTCTTTGCAAATGCCATATATTTATAGTTGAAAAAAAATATGCCTGTGACTATGTTCCAAAGACTGTAGGTCCCTTTATAAGTTTGTTTGCTATAAAGTTAGTATATTTAATCTTTCAATTTCACATTGTTGATTTCTTTTTATATGGGGCCATGGTGATATAGTACTTGCTACACCAAGGCTAACCGGGTTTAATTCCCGGTGGGGTCATTTGGATTTTTGTATGTGGGAAATGTGGTGGACGTTACAGTTGGCTGGCAGGTTTTCTTGGGACTCTCCAGTTTCCCCTGCCCATCTTCACCTCACTTCACCATCGCTCAATCTTGTTAAGTGCAGACCAAAACATTCTGACCAAACAACCTTGCTAGGGTTGTGAGGGTACCCAAAAATTTTGATTCCGATTCAATTCGTCAAATATTTGAACTCGGAACTGGAAAAAAATTGTATCTCGTACGAGAAATTTAAAATTTAAAAAATACGCCATTGCAATTTAATTGGTTGGAAGGCGTACATGAATGATGGAATACCATTAAGAGAACTCATAAATAGTTGTATACTTCCACTAGCATAACTGTTCCACATTTATCTTATAGTATTTTAAGGATTCTAAACATTATGCTTGCTAATGTTTTACGTAAGTTCAACACCACTAATGGCATAGTCTTATAATAATAAATACCTAAAAAAAATTGATGGTTTTAAAATTGTGCTCTAATCTGTTTTATGTGCCTGTATTTATCTCATCATGTATTTTTGTGACACTTTTCTCGTGTAGCTCTGCAGACTCAGGAAAACAAGGTAAAGATAAATCAACAGAGTAAATATGAAGGCTTTATGCACTTTGAAGATGAAACACGCATTTATCTTCCAATAATTTCAGACATGTTGACAAATTGACCATTATCGCAGCGAAGTTTCAGTCTGAATTTAACTCTTCGTTCATACATAAACATCGCCATTTTGCGACTAGTTGTGTTTGCAGCGTTACCAACATGTCCCTCTTTCTGGACAAATATTCATTGAACTTATTGTTTAACGTCTTTGTTTGAATATTATAATTACAAATTTGTTATTTCAATGATTTTCAATACTATTTTACGTTGCTGTGCTACATTTTTTAAAATTAAATGTTTGTTGCTGCACTACTGCTCAGAACTGACGAAATAACCGTTTAGATCCAACAACACATCAGCCATTGGCTTCATAAGTTTGAGAACCTTAATATTTTCTCCGCTAATGTTTTATTTTTAAATTTAAAAAAACTTCTGTAAGGCCTAGTTTATTTTGTTTTGGGATTTCAGCAGTTGTGTGAGAATATTTTCTCTTAACTTTATTTCAATAATAGCAGATCTAAGTTTGCTGATTACGCGTACAAAAAGTTTGTGACAAAGAAAAGTTACTCTGCTGTTAGCGTCTGACTTTGACGTCCGTCACATGCCTCCTACAGCAGTTAGTAACAATGAAAATGGTTCTAAATTTAAGGGTTATGGTAACCTTTGCAAATTTTATGAAAACCTGTGGAACTAAATTGAAACAAGCCCATGGTAGCACTTCAAGTATGGCAAAGAATCTTACTCCACACAAAATGGTATATACAGAATACTTACAGCTTCAAAAGGAGCTAACTCCTACACCTTCTACATCAAGTAAAAAAATACAGCAAACACTGTCTGCTTCATTTTATAGCCAAGAAAAGTATGCCAAAGACCATCCCAAAGCTGTTGCAATCATCAATGCCATCAGCAAAATGATTGCGGTGCATCTACAGCCGTTTAGTGTGGTGCAAGGTATGGGCTTCAAAGACTTAATGGCAGTAGTGAGTGGAACCCAAATACTCCATACCTGACTGAACGACCTTCAGCAGGCATGTGGTTCTGAGCTGTACAATGAACTGGTTGATAAATTGCACACAAAAATATCTCAAAACTTTGAAGGAGGATTCATTTCTGTTGCATTCACAACCGATATGTGGATGTCGTGCAGCAATAACATATATTTATCACTAACCTGTCATTACATTTATCAACATTTTTTTTCAGTCCATCACATGCTGGGAAATGTTCTGTTCACTGGAGAACTTAGTGGTGAAGCAATTGCCAATGCTTTTCTTAAATTAAGAGCCAAGTGAGAAATTCCAAACACGGTATTCATTTATATAGTTTCTGATCCTGGAAGAAACATGAAATCTGCAATTGCTAAAACAACTTGGCATCCTTTTAGCTGTTTGGAGCACACATTACAGCTGGTAATAAATTATGCCAAAAAGGAGACTTCTGGGATTGAGACTGTGTGCAAAAAAAGGTTGTGCTATAGTGGGACACCACAAACACAAACACAAGCTCTTCATCTTCTCCACAAAATTCAAAAACAGATCGGAAAATCTGAGCACGAATTGATTCGGGATGTAGACACCAGTTGGAACAATAAGTTAGCCATGTTCAAACGACTAGTGGAGCAGAAAGAGCCTATTGCTGCCGAACTAGCTTCATCCGATAGTGTTGATAACCTTCGTGCCAGTGAATGGAAACTCGCAGAAGGTACAGCCAAAATTCTGGTACCATTAAATGAGGCAACCAGAGAATTTAGTGGACAGGATTATCGTACAATTTCGCTGGTAATACCAGTTATGGATGGGATCAAAAGTATGTTAAGAGTTATTTGTGTGCAAAGCAGAATCAGGTGAGGGAATAATTTTTGCAAGAAATTTATTGAAGGCTGTGTTCTCAAGAGTCTCAGACTACAAAACTGTTGATGAATATGTTGCAGCCATGCTTCTCGTTCCCATATTTAAATCAGTTCTGTTTGGAGGATCATGAGAAAAGGAAAAGTGTGAATGTTTTGAAAACTTTCTGATGCACAAAGTGTTAAATGTCAAGCAACATCTGAAACTTCAGGATCACATTTAAGGGTTTGGAGTAGTTTTGAAGAAATTTCTGCTGAGCTGGAGGCATCGTATTCCAACGCCCAAAATGATGTAGTGGAAAATTACATTCTCATGTATTTGGAATGAACCCCTCCAAAAAAGATCTACAAATCCATATTTGTGGTGGCAAGAAAGCCACATTCGTCACAGATATGTTTCTGATGTTGCAAGAAGGATATTGTGCATTCCTTCTATCTCTGTTTGAAGTGAATGCCTGTTTTCCTCAGCGGGAAATATTGTAACAGCTTGAAGAGAAAATCTTTCTCCTGAAACTGTTGAACAATTAACCTTCTCGCATCATAACTTGTAGGCCTAAGCATGGGATAGTGTTCACAGTATTTTGTAAACTTGAAGACTGTATTATGAGTTGACAACTATTTATTCATCAGTTAATAATAGTGCAATTTATTTTTATGCCTTTGTGGTGTATGGTCATGTAAATAAAACCTAATCACCCTTATTTCTCCACCATATGAAAATATCTATGTATTGTGTTTGTAACTGGGCTAGTTATTAAAATACTTTCCGTAATTATTAAGTTTAGGGGCTTTTCTGAAAAAAACAAAAAAAATTCAAAATTGATATATTTCTACTCTACTAATCACGTAGAACACGGATATACTAGGGGCGTAGCTTTAAAAAAATTACAACATATTTAAAAAAATTGAAAAAAATTGCGAAATGAGCAGTATAGCCAGTTTGTGTACGTTTCTGAACGAAACGTCCTAGACCAACAAAAGTTCCATTAATGGGTTCTGCACAGCTTACCTTGTTCATATTCAAGAGGGCGTAGTGTTAAAATAAGTAGAACATATTTNTCCTAGACCAACAAAAGTTGCATTAATGGGTTCTGCACAGCTTACCTTGTTCATATTCAAGAGGGCGTAGTGTTAAAATAAGTAGAACATATTTTAAAAACTTGCAAAATGTGTTTGTTTACGTCTATTAACGTCTGAGGAATTATACCAGCCCCCTATCTAGGTGAGTCAATTTACATTCTTTTGGTGTGTTTTACGGTTCCTTTAAATCCCTACAATCCTACATTCGTAGTTTAGTGTAAAACCCAAACATCTTAGGTAAGTGTAAAATCCTACTATCCTAGGTTAGTGTTAAACCCAACAATCCTAGGTTAGTTTAAAAATGTAAAATAGTGATTCCCCCATCGTGTGGTTAGGTTCTGTTAGGTTAGGTGGTCACATATTATGTAATTAGTCGGATGTTAATGCCCCTAGTATATTCGTGTTCTGCATCATTAGTAGAGTTAAAATATACCTCTTTTTGGAGTTTTTTTTTTTTTTTACAGAAAAGCCCCTAAACTTAATAATCACCGAATCAAACTGAAAATCTTGGAATCACACAACCCTAAACGTTGCTTTTTTTTTTAATTATTCGAACAGGTTTAGTGCATGCACATTATTTTGTTTGAAGCATAGCAATGTGGGGGTAGTTAGGTATAGGTTGCCTGCTGGTCTTACATAGCTAAGTGCTGCGAAATGTACCTCAAATATTAGTCATTTGACTCTTGAGTTGGTACCTGCTTTCATTCCAGTAGGCTATTTTTTATTAAAAAATTTGTCCATTTGAAGGTAATTATGTGAAGGGTTATGGACAAAATAATCACACTTTTACTTAAATTTTCAGAATACAATTTTAATATTTCAAGTCTTATAATTTACTTAAAAAATATGGGGAAATAGTGCAATTCCACTAATTGCAAAATATTACTTGAAAAATCAGTTTTTAATAGAAAAAAGACAGGATATTGATCTTTCTTGCCAGTATGGGGGCATCATTAATAATCAATTTTCATTGTATCATTCATAGCAAATTACATTTATACATGCACCAGAATTATTCCATTATCGTCTGTGAAACACAAAATATTCTCTAATTATTGTTTTTAACATCAATAACCAGAGAATGTGCCTTCCTGTTTCAATGCATTAGCATTCTTTGCGAAAGATGAGGAATTTACCAAAATTATGAATATAAATTAAGTGGTAACCAAATATTTTAGTCTGGCTAGTGCCGTAAGACTTGAAATTACATGCCCTGAACTAGCATAAAAATTATTTTCTGTGGTGCCTCTTTTCTTTTAAAGTATTTAATGAAATTAGAATTATCTAAAGATAATGTTCAGTTGAAGAAAAATTATGCCGCTCATGGACTATTTTACTGATACTGAGAATTGCTAGTGAATTAGCCTTACTTACAAAATAAATTTTAAAAGGGGAAAAAAAATTGCGTATTTACTGCAGTTGGAAAACTTTGCTCGGTCTTTAAATTAAACAAATGGTTCATGGGAACTTTCAAAATATTTGTAGAAGTCTGAGTTGCATTGGCCAGCAGCCGGCAGAGTATCATTAATTATTTTCCTACATGTCAGTATTTCCAAAATGTACCAGGATTTTATGTTATACAAAATTATGGTTCCAAAACAAAATCATTGAAGGAGAATAAATAAATTTGTGCAGAGCAGACATCAAACGATGGATAATTATTACGACCTTCACATTAGAGGACCGGAGAAGTAGACAGAATCAAATGGCCATATGCTTCAAGGCAGTGGAATGTAACGGAGCCACAGCAATATGTGGAAATCTCTTGAGATGCATTAGCTCTTTATGATAATGGAACCAGGTGACAATTTGAGCCTTCTCAAAATGTATTCTGGAATATTCCTTCCTGGAAAGGATGAAATATCTTACCTTCAGGTATAATTAAAGCCTAATACAAAATTTAAACAGCAAGGAGAAACAAAACCTTGGACATATGCTATGCTAACTGTAACACTATCAAGTCACTTAAAACTTCATAACCAAAGCAAAATTAGGTATACAATGTTACTGCAAGTATGTGAATAGTTGGCTCTCCTAACATTAAAATTACAATATTTATCATTCTAGTATAACAAAGTAGGCAACCAGGGGCTTTTAAATAAAATTCTTTAAAATATTAACTTATTAAACTTAAAAAAAAATCCAGAAAAGATGAAAGTTATATAAATGTTACCTATGTTTTCATTGTTAACCTGGTTAGAAATGGCCAAGCTATTTTGCTGGCTATTATTATTATAACCGCTATTATGTTTATTTTCTCCTAGACTTATTTATATCAAAGATTAAATCTACTTGCATTATTCTGGAAATGTGGTTCTCTATACTGTTTACCAAACTGGCTCTTTTTGTGTTTGTATGTCTTGTTATGAATTTGTGAGTCTTATTGCACGTTAGGTTAACTACAGAATTTGGAACTTGCATCAACTGGAAATTCTGGCTTCCAGAAATATTAGGACAGGTTGTAAATCCCTTAGTTTAATATTGCACATTCAAAACCTTTGTCTCATTATTCTTGGCTCATCGTTCCAAATTTTCTATTGTTATTAAATACGTAGGAGAAACTCTATAGTGTAGGATATTTATGATTACACTGGATTTAGTAATGTTACGATAGTTGCATCCAAATTATTTCAGTTAGTTCATCTTTAATGAGAGTTGTTAAATGCCTAGTTTGTCCATGTATCTATGAAAGTTGTTCCTCAAGGGACTTTACAGGTGTTAAACTTTTTTGGATCTTAATATTTCAAAACTGCAGTAAGAAACCTTGCCTAAAAGGTTGGTACGACAATACCTTATTTTGTTTCCTATATTTCTCAGTTCAATGGAAGGAGGACATAATCTAACTGGAAAATTTTAAAACTTCATTGACTTTCTATCTGCCAGTCCAGGACACACACAACACAATCAGAGCACACACTTATCTTTACAGTTAAATAATCAGAGCACCGTTCATGAACAACTGACCGAAAGTGTACACATTAGCAGGTTTTTAACCAGCGGGTATATACAAAATTTACTGTCTACTTCAACATTTCAGCCTATAGTACACAAAGACGAACATGAATATCTATAACCATGCTCTCAGAGAATTAGTAACACTTATCAGAATTGATATATAACCCTTTCAGCAGATAGTACACAAACAGAATTACACTCTAGCAAAAATCCTAAACAACATAACTGCAAAAACAATACGGAAGTAATGGCGAAAACACAACCCGTTCATGTTGTGTTGCAACAGCCAGTAAATATAGAAACATTTCATGGGAGTTAAGAACAGGATGTAATATAACTTTTTGAAAATTTTGAACACTGTAGTGAAATTAATAATTGGAATGAAACTAATAAAATAAAGAGTTTACATTTCCACAGCAAAAAGAGTATTATCACAACATAATTGCAACAACTCAACAACAACTTACATGAAATTATATTGTGCAGCAGCTAACATAAGTTTTTGCAACATATGCAAATATGGTACAGTACAAAATACAGTTATACTCAAAAAGAGAATAACCGGGTGAATCAGCAATATTGCACGCTCAAGAAATATTATATTAATTTCGGAAAGTAAAACCAACCATGCCAGAGAAGGAAATATTGGAAATAACGTGGAATTCTCTCTTGCCATCGGTTGTGGATAAACTCATTGTTATGAATAACCCATCATTAGTAGTCATGCAAAACAGTGTCAAACAGATTAAATCAGGACTTTTGAAATACAAACACAATATAGGAAACAAGGCAACAACAATCTCCCCTGATATACATAAAGAGATGCAAGCAATTGAGGAGGAAATCAACAAACTGACACTGAAAGAAACAGAAAGTCAGACACAACACAAAACCACAGAGCAATAAAAATGTATTTCAACATCGACACGAAAATAAGCGTAAAGTTCAAAGAAACCATACACTACCAAAACAGAGTATTAATCTTAGAACACATGCCACCATTACCCTTATCAATAAGACTACAATAACTGTTAGATGGCAGCAAGAACAATGTTTTAGGCCAAATGTAGTAAGTTAAACTATGATGCACCTGATCTCGTCGATGTGGATTGTGAAATAAGAAATTAAGAATTAAATACAAAAAAGAAAACAGCTTAGGGTTGAGGATGGCACTTTTTCCTTGGTCTACAGGCAGCAACATGAGAAATCTGGCCCTGCCTCTCGTCATTTGCGGGGTGTGTGTGTGTGTGTGTGTGTGTGTGTGCGTGTGCGTGTGCGTGCGTGTGCGCGTGTGCATGCATGCATGCATGCATGTGTTGTGCTATTCACGATAAAGTGAACACTTCCAAAATCAACCTTTGAAAAATGTCACTGCCCCTAGCTGCGTATATTTTGATGAGAACTCTACGACTGTCGTGTGCCCAGTAAAGTTGGTAATAATTAAGAGGAAGTAGTTCTATGTCTAAATGTTGAATTAAAAGTATTAAGTAAACATTCATGAATACTGAATTATTTATTTTGCTTTCTGATTTTTTTTAGTTCATTCAAGTTGAATAACAGATTTGTAAGATATCCCTTTTCTCCTAATTTCAGAGTTCCACTTGACCGATGCATGAATAAAGTGATCAGGCTATGTTAATTTTACACAGGGTGGAAGAATACGCACTGTGCATATACAAGTATATCTTAAGCAGGGATTTCAAAAGTGCTCAATTTAAAGCAAACAACATATTTATGTAGTGTGTTATCATGTATGTGTGCTACGAAGGTATAGATTATTTTTGTATATATAATTTTTTGTTTGCAGTGACTGTAAAACATAAGACTCTTTGGTTTTGCCTTAAAAAATGTATATCTGTAAGCAACTCCATAAGATTGTGTCAAAATATTGCAAACATTTTTCTTCATATGCTCTTGTGTACGTCACATGCATATGCATGCTTGGGGGCATGCACATGCATGTGAACTCATTCTTTGCAAATAAACATTAATTACAAATTTTAAAAAAATTTTAAATAGTACATTTAAATTTTTATTACAATTGCTTGAGAGGGAGGCTAATAATTTTCATGAAAATTATTTAAGTGTCGTGTGATATCGTTAGAAAGGAAGTTAAAATTTTGTCTTACAGATTATTATTAATTTTACACCTTAAGTACTGAATTTGGGGAAAAGTAATTTTAAAAAAGTTGTAAATTTAAATTTATATTTTGTTTTACTGAAAAATAAATTTAAGAAAATAATTTATCATCAAAATTATAAATTTAAAAAAGTAACCTTTTTCATTGTGCAGTTAAAGTAGAATAGTATGTTCACAGCATTCCTCCGTTTCCCTGCATCCTCATTTTGATACTATACCGGGCTTCTCTTTTGCAGAATGCCCTAGTACTAGCTCTGTCTCTCTTCTTCCAGTTTACATGGTGTTCTTTTCTACCACAGATAGTCATGGGGGCATCTGGTAAACAATCAGAGAGCACAGCTGTTTCTTTCACCCAATGATAAAGATCGAAGTAGTCAATTTACATGGAATATTTTTGGAGAACTTTTATTTTAAGAGGGAGTTTGCTGCAGACCTAGCACGCATTGAAGATACGCCTCTGTACTAGGGAAGTATTTCACAATTATAATGTCAGCGTTTGTTGTACAGGCATGATGTGCGCCAGAATGAGCCAATCATCCTGCACTCGCGCAGTCCCCACGAGCTGCCGCGCAAGGCACTGGGGTCCCTGGCACTCGACTCGCAGGCGGTGTTCGCGGCAGTGACGGGGCCTGACGGCGGGCTGACAACTGTCAACCGCAAGAAGCGGCACTTGTCCACGAGCGACCCTGATGTCGACTACATCGACATCTTGGATCAGCAAGGGGACCAGGCCAGGAACATAGGTATGCCAGAAAAATCAGTCAACAAGATAAAAGCATAATTTCCTCTGCTATGTAATAATTAGCAAAGCAATTGTTACCTTCTCTGTGTGGTTCTAGAAATGTTTTTGAATTTGTCACCTTAAAAATTATTTTGAGCCACTTTTAAGACATTTGATTTCTCATGGTTTTCATTGTAAATTTGTATTGAAGCCTCACTTAAGATGAAACCTCATTAATAATATCTTAGAGTATTTTCTTTTTCAAAAAAAAAGAATGAAGTTAAAGAAAGGTTTTTAATAAGTTAGGATGCGTTTGGTTTTTAGATGTAAATTAGTTAGTATTTTGTAGTTACATCTCAGGTGGTTGACCATTATAACATGGGGACATTGATAAGCACTGGTTTACAAATAAAACTTAAAAAGTAAATACATAAGATATAACATGTTTAATGTAGAACATTAAGTTTATGGAGATTTTAATTTTCATTATTTGTAACAGCAATTTTTTTTATTGAATCTTTTATAGTAAACAGAGTTTTCATTTATATATATATTTTTTTTTTCTTCAGTCAGTTTGGTTTTTTAGTTTATTTTTTAATGTTTCTGGTTTACCTAAACTTTTATTAGTTTTGCAGTTAGGTTGAAAAGTTAATACAGTGGAGTCTCAGTTATCAGTCAGCCTCGGGACCGTCACCGTGNCCCCAACTACCCTAAGATACAACAGATACAGTAGAATCCCTATAATTCGTATTGTCAAGGGACTGAATGTTTAACATGAATTATCGAGATATTCAAATTAGCGGGATTACCAAAAATTGGGAGCAAAAAAAAAAAATACATAATAACGATATCAATGCAAATTTCCATTAATTTGTATTGATAAATGCATGGCTACATATTATGTGTACATATGTATATAAATCAATAATTACATCAATAAAAAACACATTAAAAATTGTTGTTTAAAAAAAATCTGTAATTTTCTTTTGGTGCACGCCTTGCAGACGGGTATTGTTGATGGCTTTGTCAAGCATGTTCAAAGCAGAAAATACTTCATCGCCAACGTCTGATTTCGCTAAGAAATGGCGCACGTTGTTAATGTATTGTTTAGCCACTTTAGGTGTAATTTTCGGCACATCATCTTCATCATCACCTTCACCATCATTGTCCTGAGATGGAGCCAAAATTTCATCATCAGTTAGAATCCCCGCTACTGCTAGGCCATCGTCAAAATGGACTAAATCTTCAAACGTTATAGAATTTTCTTCATTTTGAGGAAGACGATTCCAATTCACAGGGCATTCTAAGTCTTGTTCAGTAACTACAGACTAACACTTTGCCACGCCTTGTGAGCAATGTTCATGGCTGAAAATAAGGTGATTTTATGATCCTTCCCATCCTCGATGCTGTCAAGGAGTTGCATCACTACTTCCTTGCGGTAAAAGATTTTGGACGTTTTAATAATGCCCTGGTCTAGAGACTGCAGCTTAGAAGTAGTGTTGGCAGGCAAAAACAACATTAACATGACTGAGCGGTGGGGTATTGTTTTGGGCCGTACAACTATCCATGAAAAGTAGAATTTTTTGCTGCCTTTTCTCCATATCAGCATTCAGTGATCGTATCCATTCCTTGAATAATTCACCCGTCATCCACGCTTTTTTGTTTGCACGATAGGTCATCGGAAAAGTTTTTATGTTTTTAAAACCTCTTGCTTTGGCTGATTTTCCTATCATGAGCGGTCTTAATTTCTCAGATCTATCCATGTTGGCGGCCAACAATATGGTTACACGTTCTTTAATATTTTTTCAGCCATGACACTTTTCTTCCTTAAAACGCATTGATCGGTCAGGGAGACACTTATAAAATAACCCCATCTCATCGGCATTAAAAATGTTGTTGGGATCATAAGAATAGATTATTTCTCCCAATTCGTCTTTCCACTCAGAACAAACGTCGGCCGATTCACTTGCACTTTCCCAACTAAACTTCTTAAATTTCATGCTGTGCCTTTTTTGTAAACCTATCAAACCAACCATCACTCGCACGAAAGTCTTTAATTCCCATTTTTTCTGTGAAAACTTTTGCTTTTTCTCTTAAAATGTTTCCTCTATCTGGTATCGAATTCCGTGCTTGCGCAATCCAATTTTTTAAATTCTCTTCTAGTTGTGGATACTCACCAGTCTTAAAGTGCTTTACTTTGCTGTCCGATGTCTAGGAGGCAATTTTGTCCTTGTTCTTCAGAATCAATGTTATTGTGGAATAAGGAACGTTATAACGTTTGGACACGTCAATTTGTTTATCACCATCGGCCACTGCGTTAATGATTTCTTTTTTTTCTCTAATGGAAAGACACTTATTTGCTCTTTTCGGAGGCATGGCTAAGACCGAACTCACTAACTTTTCACTCCCTCTGCTCCTTCCTACCCTCTCATAACCGTAGACTGGACAGCACGGAGCCTCTTAGTTCTGAGAATCACAGACACATCGCCCTACTCGAAGTCATGACCTGCCCTTCAAACCCTCCTACGTCCCTCAGTTCCCTTCCGGTCTTTTTTTACCCTGCCCGAATTGCATAAATCTAGAGCTGGTGTACAGTCTAGGGATAAAAACATTACGAGTTAACGAGATTTTTAAGTTGGAAATAAGAATTATAAGACGTTCCATTTGAGCTCGAGCACCAAAATAAATACGTATTATCGAGGGGACCAGAATGCATTGTTTTTTTTTTACGAATTACAGAATGTATTTTTACTGGGTATATGTATTACAGTAGAGTATACATATTGTTCAACTCAATAATGTGCTTAATTTGATGTAATATGAAGCAAGAAAAAGTTATTTAATTTTTTGTTTATTAAGTTTATTTTTTGTATCCAATTTTAGTATTGTACTTGTTGTGTCAGTTTACTGACGGTTAAAAGGGTGATGGTTAACTGAGACTCCATTGTACATGGTAATTTATTAAAGTGTATTGTTGAAAGGCGACTTAAGCTTGCTGCAGATAGTAGGACAAATTAAACAAAATTTTCAAATGTATATTTGCACACCATTAGCATTTGTCAGTTGTCAGCTGCTGTACAAAACTGCTATCTTAAAATGCTTTTTTGCTTTCAAGAATTTGTAAAATTAAAGGTCCAGCAAACTCCCAGAAGTCAGTGTTCATCATTGTCTGTGAACACATTACTGTAATAAAAAGAATATTGAAGAAGTTGATCTAATATGCAAAAAAAATTTTATGCTAGAATGAATAGACAAATCCTCCCAAATAATTGTGTGATATTGTATATATATACTGTGCATACCAAGGGTGTACAAAATTTTTTGTTTTGGGGTTGCCATATCCAAATTTCAAATTTGTGCTGTGGGCCATTCTATTAACAGGGTTCGAGATACTCTTGTCCTGGAACGATCATTCATGGCATGCCTTTACATCTTAAGTGTTCGCTGTTTCTATACCAGTACTGGAAAAATTACTCTCCTAGTGCATACAATATGCAAGATAATTTTTGCTGTAAATGTCCAAAATTATTCTGACATGCAGTATTCTTACATCTGGAAACATATTTCATAACACTAGTGCAACCGTGCAGTCTGTTATTTATAAAACATTTTGAGCCACTTCATTCTGTCCACGAGCCATTTTCAATGTTATTTTGGAGAAAGTGGTGACAGACCACTCAAGGTATGGCCCGTGGGCCGCAGTTTCCCTGTGGCGGGTTTATATTCATTAACGTGTCTCAAACTAAGTCAAAATGTTATGGTAGTTAAAAGCTTAAACGAAGCACTTTCATTTTTGGGGTTGTTATTTACCATGTTTACTATTATGATTTCCACAAAAAGTAAGCTTGTAACAGAAATAATTTCAAGCCAGTTGTGTTGAAAAGTAGCTGAATCTGTTTTCTTAACATTAATCTGTGTTTATAGTCCATTTACGATTACTTCCTACTCTTCTGAAGCCCTGCTAGTTCTACTTTGTCTATTCCTTCGTCTCATGGAAACAGCTCAACAAAGTCTAGAAAATTACACCAGAGGGACAACACACTCAGCGTATTAATATTTTGCATAAAAACTACTTCTTACAAGGCATTACCAACATACCTATTTTCTGCCTGTTTTTATTCATATTAGTTATAAATGAAATATTATAATTTATAGATAAAATATAAGTAAAGTTTCAATTGTAACAAAACACAAGAAACTTTTATGTAAACACAAATATAAAATGCCTGTGATACATGACATAGGAAACAGTTGAACACGTCATACACTGCGTGATTTTTCAAAGATTTGATTAAAAAAAGTGTTAAGAAACTGTGAATAGACTATATACGTTTGCATACTGGCTTAAAAATTAGTGCGCCAGTTAAAGAACTCTTGAAGTAAGTGCCAAGTCAGCATAGTGTAGGCTGTATCTAAGTGTTTCTTTGTGACGTGTGCTTTCCACTGTTCAATCCATGAAAAGTGGGCTTGTTTTTTAAATTGTATGTGAAATGTTGATTTCTTTCGTTATTACCTACTGTTGACTTATTATGATATTTGCGGGCATAATATGAAAAGGGAGAACTTTGTTATGTACAATTATTGCTGCCGTTTCCAGTGATCATCTTAATTTTAAGAAAAGTTTAAATAGCAGATTTCATTTTGACCACAAACAGTATTTAATATTAATTATTATAAAATTTATTGTTAGTACATATGCTGTACACAACCTAATACTGTATCTAGCAACCTATGTTCGTGGTTGTCATGTAATGGTAAGTATTTCCAATCTTTGAGTAATACTTTCTATCATCTATAGGATTTGTGGGTAAAATTTTTATTGTACCCTATTTTTACCTGCTGGACAGCCTAATTTTATTCTTGGACCCAAGTGAACCACCAGTATTTAAGAACATTCATATTTTTCGGTAAGCAACAAAATAACTTATAAAAAGCAAGAATCTACCAGTTAGTCTAATTAGCCTACTTTCATCTACATGTGTATGCAAATAATACTGATGAGGTGCTCAAAGACTTAGATAAGAGGAACATGTTTTTAAAAAATAGTTTAAACAGAAGAAATTGTAGTACTTTTAGAATATTTCAGTTGTTGAAATATATCAGAAAGTTAGATAGTCCAGGAAGCAGATAAATATGACAGCCTGGCATTTGTATTGTTACGTGTCGCTACTTTGCATCTCGCGAGCGAGCGAAGAGTGTGTGGAGGAGAGAGTTTTAATATGATACTCCGGCAGCATTTACAAAGTGCCGGCGTCTCAAAGCCCAGCTATGGCGATAAACCTTTTGTGGCTTGCATGCTCATGACCATCAGCAGATTGAATTTCTGCATTTATCTGAAGAATGTTCTAGTTTAGCGACAGAGTTTTTCTCAACGTGACTCGGGGTGCGGCAAACCTTCCAGATCAAGGTCAGCGGTAATATATAATCGCGACGGGCCTCAGAGCTGAGAGTTTATGAAGAGTCGGGAGTCTGGGTGATTGTGCAGCCTTAAGCGATGGACGACGAGCCATAAGAGCAACGAGTGGCGACGGAAGTGACCAGCGGGAGTAAAATCTGTGACTGCGGGCTTCAGTTCATTGAAGAGTGCGACTGGCAGGCAGGACTATTGAACTGGATGCGTGAGTATAAAAGACATTTCTAATGATGGCAACGGACAGACTGAGCACGTGTTAATGATGAGTGTGAGTTAATTGGCTATAACCAAACATTAAGAAGAACTATAATTATAGCCATATTAATGCTTCAAATAATAGCTATCTGAATAAATTAAAACCAAATTTCAGGTTGGCTAGCATCAGGGAAAACAGGAAAGCCTGGAAAAGTCAGGCAATTTTACATTTCTGGAAAAATCAGGGAAATTTGTGTTATGTTAGGGAATTAAAATAAAATGGGGGTTTTTTAAGAAAATAAATATTGGATTCCTACACTTCTGTTACATACCATATTATTAATTATACTTTTATATTAGTTTATTCCACCTTTATAGGAAGATTTATAAGTCTGGAGAAAATTTTGTTGTATGTGTTACCATAACTATCATTACACATGTTTTCTTTGGTGATTTTTTTTTTTGCGTTGGTACAACAAACATTGGTATTGTGGAAAATATGATTTTAGGTGTAGGTGTAAGATCTTGCAAATAAAATGTTTACAGAACTAAAATAATAATTTGAACGCTTTTAGTGTTTCTTATTGAATTGATTCATTGTATTCTCTCTTGTCATTGTATCGTGACTTTTTTCTGGTCCTGAGAAAGCTGGTATATCTTTACCTCTGTGTCACCTTTTTCCATTTGCAATCTTTGTACATACTTTTTTTTGTTAATATTTATTGCGTGTGTAGGTTAGGGAAATCTAACAGGATACCTGGAAATGTCAGGGAATTTGCTTTAAGGATACAGCTAGACACCTTGCATTTAGTTCTTTTATTTTTGCTAAGACCTCCATCCCTCACGAACTTGGATAAGCTCCTTGGTGTCTTGTGGCACTGATGTTAGAAGTGGGATGAAGGCAATTACTAATTAATCAGTTGTAAATCAAGTTAGGTAAGAGGCTAGTGATTAGAGAGATTAAGAAAATTTTGTTAATTGTAATAGTTGTAGGCCAAAATATTAAGACTGTTTTGTGCAACTATCGCAGCGCATGCTAACTAGAAAAATGCCTGCAGAACTGGAAGAACTGCAAGAATTAATTGAGGGGCTAGGCAGTAAAATGGTTAATGTGAGTATGAGTCTTGATAACATAATTAGTAGTGGAAATGAACCTGTGTATACCCAAATCAGTAGTGTAAAGAGCCAGATTAAAAATGTGAGTGAATTAGTAGGTAGGAAAATTGACTTTTTAAATAAAAATGTAGCTAGGAAAACATAAAAAATCAGCGAGTTAGTGAATACAAGAGTTAATACTGTGGACAAGAAAATTGACAGTGTAAATAAAAATTGGACACCGTAAATTAAAGAATAGACAGTATAAATGAAATGGTGAACAGATTAAACGACGAGATGGACAGTGTCGAGAATGAAATGAAACAGGAAGTGAGTGTATTGAAGGAGGAGTGGCAGGAATTTCTTCAGCAACGGAGTTCCACTACCATCGCACCTGCAGCCGAGAAAAGTAGGGAGTCATTACAAGTCGTCATCAATGCAGCAACCTCAAAGAATAGCCAGCAGCTTTGCGACATTAGTGTCACACAGCCACGAGTGAGGAAAGAGGTCAAAATCAAACCCGTCCCTTACAATGGCCAAACTTCTTGGTGGAAGTACCAACACCAGTTTGAAATAGTCGTCGCGCTGAAGGCCTGAATGGCTGGTCAGCCGAACAGTGGTCTTGCTACCTTGCTGCTGTATTGAGAGGCCCTGCACTGAGCATACTACAATCTCTGCCAGAACGACAGCGACTGGAGTACCCCACACTGGTGTCTGCGTTATAATTATGTTTCGGTGACCGATACTTGCAATATACCCATCATGTCCAACTGTGAAGCTGCACGCAGCGCCAGCAACCAGGAGAGCCATTGCAGGAGTTATGGCAAGACATCAGGCGGTTTACTAAGGGTGTCCTGAGGAGGCTCGCAACATCATCGCAGTCGGCTTTTTTCATTGATGCCATTGCCGACATAGAGGTACAGCAAGCAGTACGTCTGGCTGCACACCACAACATGCAGGATGCCCTAGTTCGAGCACTGGGGGTGGAGTCAGCGAGACGAGAGCCCGCACCCTGATGTTCGGTACGGGCAGTGATGCTGAATGAAGATGACTAAAACAGCATGAAGAAGACACTGAAGGAGTTGCAGTTGGCTTTAAGGGACATCGCTTCCAGGGTACTTGCTACAGAGCTTTTCCGCCCCTCACCCAAACGGCGTGAGTGTTGGACAGCTGCGACACCTGAGAGCCCACAGCAGCAGCAGCGGGAAAAGAGCCAGTGAGGAAAAGAACAAATGACTTAAATGAGTGCATGCAAGCACTTGCATGAAGAAATTTGTGAGCTTTGTGGATATACCCAACAACTGAGACAATGCATCGATGAGCTGATGCTGCAAGCTGCACACCTCACAAAGCAGTTGAAAAATGCACATGATGACCTTCAAGTGCTGTCCAGACACCCTGCACACACTGTGCCATATAGCTGTGAAAGCCCATGGCATGGAGCCAGTGATGAGATGGCCTGTCTCAGCTGTGGCTTTGAGGATAGCTATTCCACTGACATCACGCAAAAGTCACTATAATTAGGGCAAGGTTGCGGTTTTTTGTATGAGCGCTGCATTTTACCGTTGCAGCCGGTGTTCGGCTTTAATGCCTGTCCGCATGCCGGAGATCAGTAGAAATCCCTATGAAATTTACTGATCTGCCTACGGACCTCATTCTTGGGCATGGTGGATATCTTCCATCCATAAAGGGTGTTGGTCATACAACGTAGGTTCCCGTTGTAAGGCCTGAAGTTGTGTCAACTCTGGTTGGGTCTTCCCTTTTGATTCCGGTGGTAACTTTCGTTCCCAGTCATGCACTTCTTCCTCCGTGGTTACCACTTGTGGTGCCTTTGACAATGCATCTATCAGTATGTAGGATGAAGGTTTGGTCTTCCAGATGGTGGCGGTATTTCTTGACAGCCCATACAATGGCGAGGCATTCTTGCTCATCGATATGGTACTGTTTCTCTGTTTCAGATAGGACTGTATTGGCGTAGCTTATTATTTGTTTTGTGCCATCTCTGGGATTCTCTTGGTAAAATACTGCTCCCATCCGTGTCTCGCCAGCATCTATATGAAGAATCAGTGGGCGAGTAGGGTCCGGCCGGCAAAGGGGTTGAATGTTCTTAAACTGTGCTTTCACTACCACGAAGGCTTCTTGATGATCCTCGGTCCATTTAAACCATTTGTTCCTTTTTAATAACTCATTCAGCAGAATCAGACGTTCTGCTTGCATTGGAATATAGTCTTGCAACCAATTACAGGTCCCTATAAATTTCCTGAGCTGCTTCCTATTCGATGGAGTTATGGATTCCTGTATTATTTGGATAGCCTTCAGTGTAGTGTCATTCCCTTCTGATGTGACTATGTGGTATAAGTATTCAATATGGTCCCTGCAGAAATGGCACTTTCCTAGCCGGGGCAGGTTAGTTCGTGCATCGCTAACCCTTTCAACAACCGGCTCAGATGTTGCTTGCGATTTTCCCAAGACCCAGAGTATATAATAATGTCATCCATATACGTGAAGCAATATTTCCCTTTGTTGTTAACCAGTACTTCTGAAGACATGAACTTCTGGAAAGTGGCTGGGGTGTTCCTCAACCCAAATGGCATAACCCGGAATATAAGTGTTTCCCCATCAGGCGTGGTGAAGGCCGTGTATTTTTGAGATTCTGGTGTCATCTGGATCTGCCAATAGTCACTTTGCACGTCTAACGTCGAGATTACCTTTGCTCGCCCTAGATTCCTTAAGGTCTGTGCCACGTTTCACAAGGGTGGGGCTGCATCACAGGTTATTTTGTTTAGCACCCTGTAGTCTACACAGAACCGTAGTTCTCCTCCCTTCTTTGGTACTATGACGATTCGACTGTTGTATGGTGAGTGGGCAGCTTGGGCAGCTTTCACTAAATTCTGCGGTTTCAAGTGGGTCAATTGTTTATGAATAATTTGCAGCTTCTCTGGGGAAAGGCGGTTTTGACGAGCCCAAGTAGACTTATCGGACTTCAGCTCTATCTCGTGTTGACAGGTCCGTGTCTGGCGCAAAGGTTCCCGTTGCGCAAAGACTTCTGAGTATTGTCCCAGTATTTCCTGCAACTCCTCCACTGTGTCCCCAGCTAGGTTGTGTTGCATCACCCAAGTCAAAGTAACGTGATGCCCTTTGTCTAGATGGCTGCGCCTTCCTTTAAATTCCAGCAATTCCTCATGCTCGTACAGCCATGGCTTGCCTAATATTACGTCTTCCAGCAGGAAACCAGGAAACTAGTCCCCTTGACCTCACCATGTCCTAAATTTACTGGTAAGTGTATTTCTCTAGCTGGGGGAAGAACTATTCCTTTCTGTGGCAATTCAACAGTCTCTGCTTAAGGGCAAATTTGGTATTCCTTCTTTGGGGTGAGGATTCGTGTATTTATGAAGTTAGCAGAAGCAGCAGAGTCAACAAAATGCCTTGCTCATGCTCCCCTTCGAATTACCACCCGCGGTGCTTCCCCTTGCACCCTGGGATTTGACGCACTCAATGTGCTGAACCAATGGGATGGTTCAGGCACCCTGGGGCTGGGTTTTCCTTTTCCCCTGCAGAGTGTGCGATGGATTGGGTGGGGAACTACCGTTCCTTACTGTTGCCGTGTGGGGTTGGGTGGTAGGACATTCCGCTTTCCAATGGCCGGTTTTCCCACATAGCCAACATTCCCTCCCTATGACTGGTGGCGCATGTAATTGGTTCACGTTATCCAGGTTCTGGAAGCCCTAACTGCCCCTGGTCGCCTTGATCCTTGGTCTCTTTCGTCACTTCTGGCTCTTCGAACTAGCTCATCCATGTGTTTAGGTTCCGGTTCCCTTAAAAACACTCACACCTGGCCCTGCACGAGTGCCACGACTAATAGGATAATTTAGTTAACGTCCCCCTCTAGGACTTTAGTCCCCATTCAGTGCATTTTTTGCAAGTATATATCAAGCCTGCCACATCTCTCAGCTCTTCCGTTTATCCCAGACAGACACAGTGATATTTGCGGCCGCAACTCCTGCACTGGATGCGTGATGCCCCTCCTCTTTACAGTGCTCTGATGTGCAGCGTCTTATGGCACTCTGGCATTTCTCGTAAAGAAATTACATCCCCAGGGCTACACATTTATCTCTTCTCGCCAACCCAAACATCCTTGATGAAATTGTGCCCCGTACCTATCGCAGTTTACTAGAACCGGCCTGTTCTTCTGTTGATCATATAGCAGCATCACAGCATGTCTCGTAAGATNCTCCCTTCTATCTATCAGGGAAATCTGATCTTCCTCCATACCTACACTTTGCAACCTTGTCTGGTTACTCAATTTTTTTAAATTTCTATGAGAAGAGAAAAAAAAATTTGTTGAACACCACTGGGTGTTTATAAAGACTCCTGGAATCACTGTGTGGGTCCTGAATGCCTCCAGCTATTCTCATGGCCCATGCCTTTGGGCTGCTATTTGTTGTAAGGCTAATGGGCGATCCTTTACTTCCTGTGCCTCCTAAGTTCAATGGGGTTGGTCGGGGGTTTCCCATCGTAGCCCAAGCTAGTCCCGTCCTCACAAAGTCTTTGCCCAAAGGGGTATCGGGGTGAAACCTGGCTTGCACCTACTTTACTACCAGCAGCCGCTTCTCTTGCGTGAGCTGCCGTTGTTCGTCTAGGTAGAGCGACCTCCAGCTGGCCGCCTCTGCATCGCCACTCCTCATCTGTATGGTCTGCTGCTCCAGGCGGCACGCTTTGCGGACTCGTCACAGTTGCCGGCAACGTCTCGGCATTCAAGTGACTGGAGAAGAAAACTACTACTTGTAAATATGGAGGTCCGTGAGTGTGGTGAACTAGTCTTGTTTATTAAACTTGATGTCACTGGCCACCACACCCATGAGACACTTTCCTTTGTCTCCGCGGGAGTTCCTTAGACAGCAGGGTAGCTAGCATCAGGGAAAATGGGGAAGACCTGGAAAAGTTAGGGAATTTTACATTTCTGGAAATATCAGGGAAATTTTTGTGAAGTAAGGGAATTGAGATAAAATATAAAAAAATATATTTAATAAGAAAATTAATTTTGCATTATAGCACTTCTGCTACATGCCATCTTAGAATCGTACTGTTACTTTAGTTTTTTCCACCTTAATAAGAAGATTGAGCCTGGGGACAATTTTGTTGGCTTATGTTTAATGGCAACTATTATTACACTTATTTTCATCGTTGATTTTTTTTTGTTTATGCAACAAGCATTGGCTTTGTGGAAAATATGTTTTTAGGTGTAAATGTAAGATTTTGCAAGTAAAATGTTTACTTTACGAAAATAATAATTCAAACACTTTTAGTTAGTGGTTCTCTTTGAATTGATACATTCTATTGTATCTTGTCTTTGCATGGTGACTTTTTTCTGGTTCTGAGAATGCTAGTATTTAACCTCTCATTTACTATTTTTGTATATACATCCTTATTTTTTTATAAATATTTGTTTTTGCATAGGAAAGCATATATAAATAAAGGCTATGCTATTGTTGCCCATAAAAAAATTTGTAATTTATTTTAGGAAAAACATGAAAATATTTTTATTATTTGGCGTGTAAGTTGGTCAGGGAAATGTAACAAGATACTTGGAAAAGTCAGAGAAATGTCGGGGAATTTGCTATAAGGATATTGCTACCCACCTGTCGCGCCAACTGACTGCTGGTGAACCAAGTCAAAAGTAACAATCCTAATACTGGCACGCTGCCCTGTTTATATAGGATGCCGACACAATCAGTCCCTGCCAGTCTGGTGTAGTCGCAGCTGGTCGGCTGTCTATCACTGGTGTTTCCGCGCCACGCTGCCACCTGACTGGTCAGTTACGTTTGGCTTGCCTCCTCTTCCTGACGAGGGCCATGCACATTGCGTTCCCTTGATGCTGAGACGTGGGGGGTGGGGGGTGTTTACCACTTACGACCATATTCACCTATAGGCACTATATCACTTCAAAGTTGTTATGTTATTACTTTGTCAGTAATTTTATTTTGTAATTGCCTTGTCAATCTTATTGCCTTTGATGGTTTATAAGTGAAATATGAGTGCCTACAGATGATGTAGTTATTTTGTATTTTAGAAAAATTCCATTATTTAATTATTTCTTCCACAATGACTATTACGTTTTGCTTCAAGTGATACTTTTTTTAATATTTTATTTTATTGCTTTGTTACTAAAAATTTAGATATCTGATTGAGGTAGCAGGCCTAATATGGATTTTCATGTCGTTAGCAAGAAGGAGAATTTCAACATTGAAGTTTTTTTTAACTGCTTGCCTGAAAAAGTTAAAATATGTGTAAGTTCGTAGTGCAAAGTAAGAATGATATTGTTTTGCTTTTGAGGAATGGTTTGAAATATATAGGTTTTTTTTATGTGTTTGTTTCTGCAATTTATTATTACTTTCATAAACATGGTTTTATACTGCCACTGCTACGTGAATTGGAATCTGCTTTATGCCATACTGGAAAATAAGCTGACTGGGGAAATTCAGGGAAAAGACAGGAAAACTGGAAATCAGGAACTGTTGGGAACCTTATGTACTGAATTTTGAAGAAACAATTTTATGAGGGTGGTAATGATGAATGTGTGAAAATATATGAAAAATACATGAAAATAATGTGATGAATGAGCTAGTAGGATTGTACGTAGTCCTATATTGTGTTGCTGCAAAAATGGGAGTGTAAAATCCTTATTTCTGTCGCTGTGCATGCCAACCTTTTATTAACTTTTTTTCTAAAAAAAAAAATGACAGTGTATAAAAATATGAGATTGTGAATTCTAGCACAAAGTATCCAGATTATAAAACAGTGGGAGTTTGCTGAACTTTAAATTTTAAGTTTTATGTCTTGCCATGTGTAAATATTAATATTTTACTTTAATGCAGGACTTCCATTTGTATTCTTTGAGCTTTTGTGCACTCGCTTTCAGTGCAATGAATTGCTGTCATGAAATGTCAGTCATGCAGCATTAAAGGAAAAAACTGCTATAGTGAAAGAAAAAAAAAGAGGGGAAGAGAGAAAAAAGCTAATTACATGTTCATTGAATATATTTGTCTGCTTGCTTTCATACACATGTGAGAGATGTTATCTCTGAAGTTTCATCATCTCCACAATAATAGAATATTGTTAGTTGCCATGTTGAATCAGATAATATTTTTAATTCTTAGACTAACAGCAGTCTGTTTTTTTATATAATGATAAAGTTCCCAGGAAAATATATGCTCTGTGTTGCAGTGTTCTTTTGTGAAAGCTTAATTGGCAAGCCTGTAAAGGATGTTATATATACGTTGTAAATGAAATCTACAATCATAAAAATAAATTATGTAATAAAATCATAATACACTTATTTTCAATTGAGATCTTTATTTGTGCTAATGGTTTGCTACTGAAACTGGAATTCACAGCTGCGCAAGTATTGTAATGCAAAAAATGTTCCCGTACAGGAATGGAAATATGCTTAAATGAAGTTAATTTTTGTTATTTGTCACTGCATTTGTTGTAATGGAAAAGTAACATGTTGAAGTCACTATAAATAATTTTTGTGTAGTTGATTAAATTATGTTGTTATAAAATACAACAGTCAACAAAATTTACACATAATAGTTTAACAGAATTCTAATGTAATAAGTTGCAGGAAGTTACATTGTTAGTAACAGGAATTACACAACTAAATACACTATATAGGTCACAGGTAAACATAATTAATAAATGTTATAAAAAAAAGTTTATTTTAAGATTATAAATTTCTTATTCTTCTTTATTGAAATTTATTTAATGTGTTAATTTTGGAGTTGAGACACAGCAGTAAAGCATGATGAGTGACTATGTATGGAATTTGAATGGTTAACCAACTATTTATTGATACGCACAGGTAATTATGGTAATGGTACATGCTATTTCTATTTGTAATCTCTTCTTAGGTGGCAATTGAGTAATATTTGGTATGCTCCAGTAAAATATTAATCAATAGAAGTGATTTTATCTGTCAGGCATTGTATACTAAAATATGATGCTTTGCCTGTGCGCTTGTAACCATTGTAACTGCTTCTGGTGATGGTGACTGGGAATTTTTTTCGCACACATTTGCTTCCTCAGTCTCATCGAGCGACTGCATCTTCAGCCGGGGCTATGGCCGCTGGTTCACCATCCGACCTCCTACACACCCGATCGACAACTCTGTGATGCACATCCGTGCAGCAGGCTCGGTGTTCAGCGTGGGCAAGCGCTCCGTCCACACTAGCGTAACGGACCTGCGAGCAGAAGGTGATGAGAATGGCTTGCACCAGGCCATGGCAAGGAACACGAGCCTCGACTTTGAGCTAATGGGTGGATATGGTGATGGCCCGGACGAGAATCTGAACCTCGAGACCCGCGGTGATGTATCTGATGTGAGCACGAACACGAATGGCAGTCTCCACGTATCCCAGGGCGAGGGTGCAGATGGTGGGAGATTGACGCAAGATTTCAGAAATGAGTTATCATCGAGACGAAATAATAATCATGAGTTACCTCCTCAGATGAAGCAGAGAGATAGCGAGCTGAGGTTAGGAGCTGCAGATGTCTTGATGACGGATCCTTTGGCTGGTCTTGTAGAGTTAAATGGAAACAAGGGAAACACGTGCGAGCATGGCCAGGGAGTTGATGAGGAATATGGTGATGACGAAGAAATAGACATGAACCTGGTGATTCCACCTCCAGCAGAGTATGCGACAAACTGCTCTTCCAGTGCCAGTCCAGGCTTCACGCCAATAAGAAAGTCAAAGAGTGCACCCCCTCCCCTGTCAGCGCAGGAGGCAGGTGTTGGTCTAGGGCACAGGAGGTTGGGTGAGTGGGCCTGCATTCTCTACCAAGCATGCTGTTGCTCTGGGTTTGTGGTCTTTGCTGCTTGCAGAAATACTTGTGCATTCAGGATGTGCATGTGCATTGGTAACAATTATTTGTTAAATGTTTGAAATACTTGATAAATTTGAGTCGCTTATTTTTTTTCCCTTTGCATATTATTTTGAATGTTCCTGTGCAGTACATATAATTTGTAATATGACTATGGTTGTGTATAGGGAGCATGTGTGTACACATACTTTTATACAAGTACTTTTATTTGGTGCAAGCAATTGTGCTCAACAGTGACTTGTAGGGCATGATCTGTTATGATGACTTGAGTGTTCACAACAGTCTTAGAGTGGCTTATCATAACACTTTGGAGGGTTTGTGTGCTGTCACAACTCCACACTTATGCAGGTGCACACACGCACATACACATGCCTGTGCACACGCTTGGTACACACATACATAGCTACATTTGCATGCATGTTTGCATACATGTATATGTAAATGCATGAATGTATACATATATGTGTACATGTGTGCATGAATGCATGCACCCTTTTTCCAGGTCATTTTGAAATTTAAAAAAAATCTTACTAGAATCTTGAGCTTTTGTGGTGATATTCACAGTGTCTTTAATTTATTTGAATAGTTCCTTTTTGAAAGCAGTACGTGTGTTTTTTTTGTCATGAAGTTGGCTTTCATTATATGCAGTTATAAAAAAATGTTATATGATGTTAGTGGTTATATTACAGCAAGGCCTACACCACAGAATGGGAGCTTAAGGCATTTTTCCTTAAGGAAACAAGTACCATAAAAGTATTGCTTTGTTGTTTGTTAGAATTTGAAGGGTGTACCCAAGGGTGAGGGCTAGGGCAAAACCCACCTGGGGATGGGCTTTTGAAATAGGACCTCTTGACCCTAGTGAAGGCTGATGTGGACTAAGACTCTAAGCCTGAGTAGCAATAGAATGCAAGGGCAGTGGATACAGGAATGCCTTGAGGAAACCTGCCAACGAATAGCAGCTGCCACATTAATTATATGCAAAATTCTTGTTTGGACTTTGCTGGGAATCACACCCTGTTTGCTCTGGTGGGGGGCAACCATTACTGTTGTGGCTCCAAAATGAAGAACTACAGCATTAATAAAAGAGGTTTATTAATATTGTAACCACGTGGGGAGGAGGCAGGTTTGGTAGCAGTCCTTGTAATCACGTTTCTCCCTGAAAACTGCCTCTACTCCCTTCACTCTGAAATCCCAGGATTAAAACGGTATATTTGAACTTCACAAATACTCCACAGCAGGGCATGACTCAGCGGGCGTAACTGAGCTATTTTTTTTTTTTTAGTTTTTCTTGGCAATTAAGCAAGAGGTAATTCTAGGGATCTTAACAGTAATGCAGGTTGTAAGTGGTGCTACTACTTGAGTGATAAATTTAAAACTTCAGGGGAAAATTTTTTACTACATTTATTAAAAGGTAAAAGAAGTATGCCAACATTTTATACACCACTAACTACAGACATACATATATAAAATTTAACATAATTATAATCCAATAGATTTAACAACATTTTCTGAATAACAGTCTAATAAAATAAATATTGATGACTTTCGTATCACAAGAAACGTACAAATGATTAACACTTAGGTTCACTAGCTGCTTCCTTGCAGCTATGGGAGCACCTCCTACTTAAATTACTTCTTATCTGTGATGGAGGGGAGGAGCTGGTTGCAAAACCCACCACACCAACTTTGAACCTAAAGTTAATCTTCAGGTTACATTAAATAATAATAAAACTATGATCAACATTCATATCATGTCCAGCGCTGGCACTATCTCAATCTCTGATGCTAGCCATGCTGTGACGCTAGCCAGGTCATCCAACGCTCACCCACAAATACATTATGCAGAGCTGCCAACCTCCAAGCACCCATCACTAATCAAAGTTATATGCCAAAAAATACACATAAATCATGAGCGATAAAATTTCTCTCTAAAATACAGATAGGTATGCTCACAAAATTGAATAGGCATACACACAACACACATGCATTAAATATTTTAATTTGTGCAAATGGGTGAACCAGAAAAATTATTTCACCAATATAATAACACAAGGATATGTTACCTTCTTACTTATTACTGGCTAGGAAACGCACAGTTGCATGTTTAGCTTCTTGAAGCTCCTTCGCGGTGAATTTCTTTTTGTAAAACACCTCATTGATTGAATTACTTTTTACTTTCTCAATCATAAGAGCGCCTAAAGTTGCTGTTGAAAGAGATGCTCTAAATTCTGTGTGATTGCGGCGGACACTGCTGAAAGTTCTCTCTGTTGAAGAATTGATTTGGGGCACTGTCAATAGCGCCAACATTTTTTTAGGCAGGGCTTTGAATTTTAGTTGGCAACTTTCATTTTTAATGTTGGAAATTTTGCACCAGCTAACGTCCATTCTTTCTTCACTGAGGATATCACCCGAGAAACTTTCACACTGATACAGAGCAAACTCTTGTTCTAGCACATCCAACTCTGAAACACTTACAAGTCTTGGGAACCTCTCAATAAAGTACTGAACAGAGAAATAAGAAGCAGTTGTTCTCAATGAAATATCACAGACTTCAAAATGCTCAGAAATTCATCATTTAATGGGAATTTATCCAAAATGTAACTGCTTGTTGAAACATAAAAATCACGCACAGAAGAATAAAATGTTTGGCTATCAACCTGGCTTGTAAGCTCTTTTAACTGTGCTTGACACTTTGAGCCAATAACCAAATCTGTATCTTATTTCTGGTATTTCCTCTTCTTAAAGTTAATGTCAGTGATTGATGTGGACCCCAACTGCAAAGCAGATGGTTTAATTAATCTAACCAGTAGATCTCTGAGAAGACCTTGCAATTTACGTCTTAACATATGAATGACTGGAGTCTCTTGCTGTAAAAATACATTCACAGCATTGAAAATAGGAAGTGTACTTTCAAGGAACAAGCAGTAATGTTTTGTCAAAGGGTTCTTCATCAATGACTTGATGCTCTCAAACTGTGAAGTGGTAGCATGAAGTTGACTGACAAGTTCACAAAATAAAAGTTTTAGAGGATCCACTGTTCCAAAATTCTGTCAACACATTCCAGAAGTGAAAGCCATCTGGTGCTGACACATTTCAAAATTTTATGTAGGTCATTCCCACAGAGTTCTAGATGTAACTTCAAGGTGTTTAGTCTATTACTACTTTTCTCCAAAAAATAAAACACCTGGACCAAAAATTGTTTAACATTAATACTAAGCTGAACAGAAGCTTATTGTCCAGCCAAATGGATTAAATGACAAGAACAATGCTGAAAAATGATGGACGGATGTTTGCCCTACGAAATGAGAAAACTCCTTTATTGGCATCTAACATAGTGTTTGCATTGTCGGAAGAAAGAGCAATGCAGTTTTCCCAACATTTTCCTAAAGAAACTAATTCTTTATCCATGATAGAAAAAATGCCTTCATCTGTATTGTCTGTGCATTCGAGTAACGATAGTAGCAGAGTACAAACTTGCCCTAGTTTTTTCATTAAAAAAAGAAACTACTACAAGATACAATTTAACTGCGTTTATGTCAGTGCTACCATCAGTTGATAGAGAAAATGCTGAAATTCGCAACACAGAAGCAATTTCTTCCTTGGTCTGACTCGACATAAATTGAACTGGGGCAAATGTTTTAGTCTTTGCACATCCATTTTTTTTCGCTATTGCCGAGTCTGGGAACAATGCAGTGAAGAGATGACCAGCATGGTCAGAAATGGCCAGTGGAATGTTGTGTTCCGCAAGAAACGAGGTGAATAACTTTTCAGCATTGGTAGTTTCATTATCACCGCTGTTTACAAAATAATATGATTGTTTTTGAGCAGATTGCACTTAACCATGATCTTTGTGCTTCTTAGATTCAACATGGCGCCGGCAGTTGTCTTGTCCCCCATGCGCGATAACAAAATCGCAGCTGCACACTTCAGAAAAAAGTGTCTCTTCGATGTTTTTGATGGAACAAGGCACGGTCATTCTTTTGTTTAACTATCACGATATTTCTGTAAAACCATCCTGCTCACTGATGCACATGGATCCGCAGCACGCTTCATGTTCAATTAACACACTACGACCACATAGTAAACACTCAATGGCGACACTGCATCACTACTCAAAACAGTGCTCGTTTTCTCTTTCCAGTGTTGCCAAGATCTCTACTGCTCGTGATACCGTATTTATAGCGCTGTTTGCAGGGAATACCAAAATTTTTGACTCGCATACAAGCTTCTGGTAATAGTACTATATTTACTGTATGGCAGACAATACATTGTACTGTAAATATGTACGCACTAAAAAAAATACGAAAGATTTTAGACGCATTATCACGGCTATCAATTACCGTAATAAACAAGCAAGCCTCCGTAATTCCGTAACTGTACATTAAAATCAGTAATAATTACTGAAAATCCGTAATACTCGGTAGCACTGCATTATGTAGCCTCACCCATGTAAATCCACCACCTTTTGGCGGATGGATGGGGGCCGTCCTTTCCCGATCCGTCGCATACTCAAATTCTATCCACGACTAACTCGCTTCATGGTTACCAATGCCTTAAAAGGGTGAGCGAAGCCCCGTGCCCGCAGTTCCTAGAACTGCTGACACCGTCAAAAGGCTGGTCAGTGCTCGCAGAGCGGACATCATCTCATATCCAGGAACCGCGGAAGTAGTCCACCGGCAGTCAGAACGCAAAAAAATNCCCCCCATCAAAGGCAAGGTGTTCACCGCTGTTTTACAATCACTTAGTTCCGGCTGCAACATCAAACTGACTTCCCAATATCGTTCCAGAGGGGTCTGAACTCCCGAACACTGGCCGCAAGATCCAAACAGTGAATTTAAACAGCGAAAATACTACGAAACCATTAGCATTAAAATCGCTAACGTGACAATATCCTTGATGTAGTCATGAATGGAATGGAGTTCCAGTTGCAAGCAAGCTTTGACAGCTACATTGTTCTTCAGAAAGCTATTCTTAATTTTCCTACATTAGTGGTATCCACTATACAACTTGAATAAACCGCTATATGAATTTGCTATAAATACATGTAAATTGAAGTTTTGTTTAGCTAGGAGAGATTTATGTCGCTCTTAATATGGTCTTGTGAGCCAATAAGGGTGAAACAAAGTGAGTATGGAGCAGTGCTGGAATGGATGGGCAGGGGAAACTGGAGAGCCCAGAGAAAACCCGCCAACTAGCGGCTTCGTCCAGAATGATTCCTACATGTAAATGTTTCACTAGGGAAGGTTGCAACTAATTGAAATACACAACTTAGCAAAATATAAAGTTAACTTAGCAAAATATAAAGTTCTTTATACTTTGAAAAAAAATTCTCATTGACAGTTTTACAGTGTCTGTAAGGTTATTAAATTCTTACTTGTACTTGAATCAAATGTTCATGCAAAGAACAGTTTTTCAATAGTGCATCACGTAGAAAGTAATCATTGTATGATCTGAAACAAGCACACTGTAGTTATTGTAGTTCCCATTAGGTAAAGGGTGGATGACCTAAATGTTATGCGCTTCATGAAACAGTTAGTGTGCATTGAATACCAACATGTGTTGTGAGGGGGAGGGTAAAATGGTTAGAGATAACATTATAGATGCATAGATGAACACATGAATAGAGAAATCAATTATGAGATTGTGAGATAGGCATAGAATTAAATAGGGACATGATAGAATAAAAAAAAGGATGATGATGGCAGACAAAAAAGGATAAAGATAGGTTATTTGCTAGAGATAGGTATGTGTGCACATGTATATAGGCATACATAAGCATACACACATTTACCTGTGTACCTGCATGGTACTTACCTGAACACAGGATGACCTAGAAAATAAAGCCTATCCCTACAATTTCACTTAAGCCTACTGTGAAAGGATTATTAATTTCTTCACAAATTATTTAGACATTTACTTTGCTACTTCGGGAAATGTTTAACAAGTCTTCTAATTCATGTTGTAGGCAATACTTGAATACACTCTCATAGGGGCAAAAACTTTACTCTGATATTTGTGCTACCCAAATGTTCTTTCCTCAACATTGTGCGGTACAGTTTTTAAATTTTATTTTGTTATATATTTTAAAATAAATATTTTGTAGAAAGTATACTTACATGCTAGTGCTAGTAATACAAAATATGTTTACACTTCATATGTAATAAAATTCAAGGAAATCACTTTTTTTATGCAGTCTCGTATTTTTTTCTTATCAGAAAGCAAGCAAAAATATAAACCTCAGATTTTATAGTTGGTGAAGATACTGTGACCCATAATTTTTGTAATACAAAAAAACTGATCTGTGTGTGTGTGCATGTGTCTGCACCCTCCCTCTCTACCTATATGAGTTTCTGGTTAATGGTCCCTTGTTTGGTTGTGTGAAAGGAACTGTCTGTGGATAAAACCCAAGGGGAAATTTGCAAATTATGAGAAGGTTTTTTTTGTATGTGTTAAATTTAATACCTATTGTTGTGTGATCAGTGCTTAGCATGAAGGTTGTGACTAAATTTTATTTATCAGCAAAAACATAATTTGCTGATTTTCTTTGTGGAAGTACCTTGATTTTCTTTGTGGAAGTACCTCTCTCTCTCTCTCTCTCTCTCTCTCTCTCTCTCTCTCTCTCTCTCTCTCTCTCTCTCTCTCTCTCTCTCTC
>NQII01000077.1:1350594-1373002 GCA_002778355.1 Clitarchus hookeri | reverse complement strand
AATACGCTAGGTTTTACATTGTCTAGATATTTATCTAGGGGTCTAACGTGAAACAACTGCCAGACTATAAAAATCAGTACCTTGAGCTATGATGGATGTTCCACATAACATAAAACTTGTGGTTAACAGGTTTAACAGAGCTGTAAATAATACCTACTATGCAGAATCACCGAAAAAACGTTGATTAGAATATAATTAAATAATCATACAGGAACTGTATGAAGATTTAACTCTCTTGAAATAATTATAAGCAATAAGCGAAATCTTAAAAAATTTCCATCATGAATATAATTTACACATATAACTCAACGTCTCTCTGTGTCTGTCTGTTAGTGCGCTTATCACTCGAGAACCATTTATACGATTTACGTGCTTTTTTTAAATTCATAGCTATGTTCTCTGGCCAGGTTTTAGTATATATTTTGTTACGTAACGTAACATAAGGAATAAGCAGTGAATCAAGTCGGAACAAAGTTTGCCGCCAGCGCGCTCTCTTGCAATACGCTGTCTAAACCGTTAAAGAGGAACAATATCCTGTAGTAAAGAATTGTGTAGAATAAGAAGACATAAAAAAAACTCCACGGTAGCATATATCTATATATATAACACAAAAATACTAATAAGCGGTTTACCATTTAATTTCTCTATAATCGATCTCTCCTACTTTCCTTGGAAAAACTAAAGGCCATTTCACACGATAAAATATTTCACTGAATTCAATAAACTGAATTCGAGTTATTAAATGCAGCAATAGTTTCACATGTGCATCAAAGAAATTTGTTCGATAAAAATTTAATTGAAAACTTCGAAGCTTTGATAGTTATATCACGCTATAAGATAAACATCGAACTGTTTTAGTAACAAAATTATAGTAAATACATTTTTAGAAAACAACATTTATGTGGACATTGCGTATTCTCTCTCTCTCTCTCTCTCTCTCTCTCTCTCTCTCTCTCTCTCTCTCTTTTTTTTCCCATGGGTAAATCCTTGAAAATGATTGTAGATAGTAAAATGCTCCGTTACATCAATTTGCTAAACATGCTTATGCTGATACTGAGGTAGTGGTAAGTTTTTTCCCGTGCAAAACTTATTTGCATATGTGTAAGTTGCTTAGAGCCAAAATTTGCTTGCATGTGTATTCATTTATCATGCATGACATATTATTCCTAAAATTAATGCATGTGTTAATCTTGTCATTTTCCTCAGTTTGCATGTGCGTAAGTGAACAAAGAACATATTTGCAATATATAGCAAGTACAAGTCAGATGTGTATAAAATTGTATTATACATTACTTGTGTAAAAGGATGGTTGTTGCTTGTAAATATTTAACCCTGTTCAACTATAAATATATATCAGGAAATACATTTGTTGAGAAATGTGTTTATTAACAAAAATTTTGTATAATTAATTTCTATAGAGGCACAGTATTAGTATTGTTAATTGAACCTGCTTACAATCTATTTTCTTCTCATTTTGTATCCTTGTGCCATGCATAAACTTTACACTGCCATGGGTCTGATCACTTTATTCATGCGTCATCCAAATGAAACAGTAAAACTGTTTGGAAAGTCAACGTGTTACTAATATGGAAATATGTATTGTAATGTGTGCAAAAACTGATTTCAGTGATTATAAGTTAAATTTAAAATGTAAGAGGCTGTTTACTGTAAAGTGAGCATTTTTGAGGCCCTAGTAATTTTTTTTTCTTTCAGTCATATTTTATTTTTTAACCACTTTTTCAAATAAATATTGCCATGTGAGTAATAAACACAATATGCATATTCCACTGCACTCTGAAGTTAATGTTTAAGACTGAAATAAAATATATTTATTGACTATTATTCCAAATGAGAGTGCTTTCAAAAGGACTCATTTTATCGTGAATAGCCTATACACTTGCAACACAATACCAAGTTTTAAGACTATTTTTATTAATTTTCTGCCAATTTAAGTGGGAACCTTCATGGCAGTGCATATATGTAGATACAGGGTAGATAATTTTTTCAACGGTTGATTTTGAAAGTGCTCACTTTACTATGAACGGTCTTTCAGAGAAATTCACAGTGCGTTACACCACAGTTCTTACACAGAGAAAGGGGAATATATTGAGACTAAGGGACTTGGTTGTTGGAAAAGAAATGGCCAAAATGCACTGTCTCTGCAATCGATTCTCTCTCTCATCTTGCTGTCATATAGGACTGATGAAACCATGAGTAATAATTGTTCAAGGTCACACTGACAGGAAGCCCCACGTCATTTACAGTGTAGCTGCAGGTGCTGTAAGACTTGTAATTGTGCCCGTTGTGACATGTTTAAACAGTATGATTTATGGGTAATTTTGTTGCACAAGTTCAAACTGGTTCATGCAGTCCAAAAGTCTCTCTCTCGAGTTGAAAGCAATGTAAATGACACAGGTCAAGAGTAGATAACAATTATTTAAAAGCATGTGTTGAGCAGATCAATACACCATCAGGGAACTTGCCAGACAGTTCAGCAATTATTCCATTTAAACAATTTTCAACCAGGGTGGAAATTTGGTGGCGGGGGGGNCGCATGAAATGACAGGGCGTCACAAAGAGCAGATATTAGATATCTACAGTTACATGTTGATTTGCCAACACAATCAGCCCCTTCGTGATCGTATATTGTTATGTGGTAAGGAGTAGATTCTGTATAATTATTGCAAGTGAAGTGAGCAATTGTTGGGCACTGGTAGGTAGGTAGGGCTTAACGTCTCTTTGACATAGTGGTTATTAGAGACTAAGCAAGTTGTTCAGATAAGCAGGCATGGTGAAGGAATCTGCCACGACTTGTTGTATGGACCCATCCCAGTATTCACCTGGAGTGATTTAGGAAAGCCGCCGAGAACAGAAATCACGATGACAAGACCGGGAATCGAACCTGGGTCTGCAAACTTGGGTGGTTTACCACTGCACTACCTCTCTCTGTTTGGACATGGTGAAACCACCAAACATTATCCAAAACCAAGGTTGATGCCACACAAGAGTTTGCTGTTAATGTGATGGACAGCACTGTATTGTTCGTTACAGTTTCTTTCCTCTTGATAAAACCATCATCATTCACCTTCCACTCCACATTCCCTGGACTTGGCACCATGAGAATACCACATGTTAATGCTTGAGTCACTTCCTGAAGGACATGGAGTTAAATGACGGGGATGGTGCAGAAAGTGTTTTCTGATATTTTGTTGTCGCACAGGAGCCATGTTCCATCGGGGACAGGATTGATAGCTGTGTGAATCATTGGTAAAGAAGTGTCGCTGCAGACAGCGGCTGTTTTGAGTGATACAAATATCTCTACTCCGTTCCAAACACTAGTAGTTGTACGAGGTGAGCTAAAGGCCATTTATTTGTGAACAACCTGTTAATGCCAGCAGTTATTGTAGAACTTCCTTAATTTTATATAAAATTAATTGTGTTTTAAAAGAATGTTTAAGTGTAAACAGTTGTGGTGAAGTTGAAAAACTGGAAAGGTCTTTATTTGATTCAGCTGCATTAATGGTATAGTTGGAACTAGGCTAATCAAGGGCTATGCCTTGCTGAGGGATTTCTGACAGTAGCCTTTAGTTAACCCCACTAGGTCTTTGAATGGTTTGGACCTATAAACTGTGATGGGAGAAGTTATAATGAACAAGACCCCGAATGCACAGAGCAAGCCATTGAAGGATTTTTATCCTGATCCTGTCCACATAGGGAGCTGTAGTGGGGTCACTCTAGGCAGCAGGGAACACTATGGCAATCCATGCCATTCTTTGCCACGTAATTCCAGAGGGCTATGGTGAGGGATGTGACAGAGGATGCCCAGAGACTTAAGGCGATTCCAGATCTCAGATCTCTGTCACGCATGTTTCATGGTGATCAACTTTGCTCTCTTATACAGCCTCACAGTTCATAGTTTGACGTGGTGTTGCGTCGAGTTTAATAAATATTGGCTGATACCAGCTACCAAAATAGCCCTTCTAATAAATTCCTGAGGCTAGCTGCAATGCTGTCACTGTCAGCTTGTGTGTTTGTTTTATTATCACTACAGTGAAGGAATGTTAATCCCCACCATTTCAATGCAAGTTCATAATTGCAGTGGTGCATGAACACATCTGTGTATCCAACCGTATAACTAACATACACTCATAATTATGGTCGTTTATTGATGACTGAACTTTTTGAAATCAGTCTTTAAGATATTATCTACATTAATAGCAATATATCTTAATGTAAAAACTGTCATACGTATTGTATTATTGGCAGGAACGGATGTTAAATGTTTTCTGGAATGCAATTGTTGTTTTTAAAAATTTTTTGCAAATACAGTACATTTCAATAAACTTTTTTGCATATATATTTTTACTCTGTTCTAAGCATGCAAATGTAGTTAGTACAGTAGTTAATTTACATAATTTCCTAATGCTACAGTGCAGTTTACCTAAAACAGTGTACAAATTGTGTTGTGTTACATGTACTTGTCGACTGTGAGAAATTGTAATGCAAGGAAGCAACTTGTCTGAACGTTCTTGCAGACAGTGCACATTCTGCGGGTGCAGGGCCTCGTGTAGAGGAAGCAGGGGTGTCCAACTGGTGCCAGCCCCACACCAGAGCGTACGGGGCAGCCACAACACTCTACGAGCGCAACCCTCTCACGAAGGAGAATGCTGGCAACCCTATTGCTGACTGCTTTGCAGTGGTGGCACGGGAGAACTCGGCTGTGTTGGCCCTGGCAGACGGGGTGAACTGGGGGGAGAAGGCTTGCTTAGCTGCGAGGAGTGCCATCCACGGCTGTGTTGATTACCTCAATAAAGCTCTGTTCAGCACTTCTGCGTCTGGCCCTGTTATCACCAATACCACAGTAAGTATAGTCAGTCAAAACTGCTTACACCAATTAAATTAAGCACAGCATTTTTATGTATATGTAAATTTGTCTCATTTATATGTATATATATATAAATTGGTGTTAAAATGAAAGGTGCGGATCTTCCAAGAATGTGAAAATTTGTAGTGCTCTTACATTTGTGAAGTAACAGAATTGGATTTGGATTGGAAAGGACTTATTAACATCCCCCAGTGTTATGCCTGAAGGCTTATCAAGGGACAGCTTATAGCTAACTTATGACCTATCTGAAACTAACACTCATGCCTTACCTTGGATTCGAACCCAGAACCTCTCGCACCCCAGATCGGTGGCGCACCAACCGACTGCGCCATGGGAGGTCTGCGTTAGAATTTGCTGTCGAAAGATGATGCATTTTATGAACATACTTTATTTTTACTCTCATTTTGATACATGTTATTGTTATATTTTAATATATTAACATACTGAATAAATACTTGAAAACCAAAACAAAATCGTTTGAAAACTGTACAAAATTTGCATTGGAAAATGAGTGTTGTTAATATTTTTTTAATAACTTGATACATACAGTAAAAATTGCAAAATATATTCACGCCATTCATTTTCCCATATAAAACATGTAAACGTTTTGGTACCACCACCTTTTTTTGTATTGATACCTGCCAATGCTGAATTTTGTAAGTAGGTATTGAATCTGCTCTCTGCGGAAGGCACCAGCAATTGAGGCTAGCCCTCAGGGTAGGAATACGTCGACACTATTGTCTCTAGGTCCAATTTACTAATAAGTTCACCTCGTTTTCAGGTTACCCATAAATCAGTTTTATTAACGCTTAACAGGGCCACTTGTACATGTACACACGAGACAACACTCCCCTTCCCTTTTATACGTAGGCTCCGTATTGTTTGGCGCGGCGCTTCGCGTCGTGGAGGGGGGGGAGGCAAGATTCTTCACACTCGCTGGATGACTCTATTTATCTGGATGGAGGCGCTGTCTTCTCTCAGCTGGCGACTTGGGACTGCTCCGGCACTTGGTGGGCGTCTCGACGCCTGATCTCGAAGCTCCTCCTCCCGGGCCCACTCAGCACTCCTCGTCTGACGACGGCCAGCTGCCGTTGTCGTCTTCTCCCGGATTCGCTGCGCCCTCCTAGATTCCCGTCAGCCGACTGCCGCGTTTTCTCGGACTCTTCCCGTCGCACGTCCCGTTTGACGGCCTCCGACTGAGGTCGACGTCGTGATGCATTCTCGATCCGGACGCCTCACTTCAGGTCCTCCAACTGACTGACTCGTTGACGTCTCTCGACTGACTGCCCCGTTCCTCCCGCTCTCCTGTCGTTTTGTAGGCTCCATCGCCATATTCAACTTGCCCCATCCCTGCACGTGGCCGGGGTGCTCGCCGCGTCCCCCCTGAGTTATAAAACACGTGTGTGGTACTCTGGCGCACGTGGGTCCGGCGTTGTCCCTCGGCTCTGGTCTTGAAGTTTTTGTGCTTCGCCCTGCACGTGCTACTTGGTGGGTCCTCTGGTCGTAAACACGTGTTCGGTGCACTAGCTCTCCGCACTTGGGTCCGGCGTCACCCATCGACTCTGGTATGGCCGTTTATTGTTCTGTTCTGCACGTGCGGGAACTCTTGGGTGGCCCCTTTGGTTCAGCGCCCGTGTTGTTTTTATGCCTCCGGATATAATGTCGTTATTCTCCCAGCACGCCCACTAAAAGCTCTCAATGTTTATTGCTGAAACTAGCCCGGGACAGACTCAGCCGCTGGTGTGGGCTCAGCGTCCCTTGGCAGCTGCAAGTTGCAGCTGCATCCGCCTTCCTCCGCACGTGGTCATTCCGCCGGGCCGTCCTGGCGCCATTCTCCCATCATGTCCGCAAAACCCTTAATCCTTATTGCGGTCGTCCGCCTGCGAGCTTCGCCAGAGCGTGTGTTCTGACGAATAAAATATAGGGATGCAGAATGCGTCAGTATGATACTTATTAAGATCACTTTTAAATGGTATCTTCGAGATTTCATCTTCTGCAGACTACAATATAATTTTACTACTGAAATGCACAATTTATACCAATTTCTTGTTTAATTTTATGCTTTCTTATATTACTCTACAATTTCATGTACGAGGTTTGGTCACATGAAAAGGTGATGAGAGTCCCTGTTGCAACAATACATGCACCAGTTAGAAGTAACTTCCATGGGCCTGAAAGCAGAGATCCCATTGTGTCGCAAGCCATTATATACCTTTTCCCAAAGAAGGCCTTGAGCTTTGAGAGCAACCAATTCTTCACATTGTCCTTCATCTTAGTGTCCAAGGCAAACATCCATCTTTTCAGATGCTTTTTGAGGGAGCCAAACAGGTAAAAGTTGCAGGGTGACAGATCTAGACTATTGGGGCAGATTTTCCAGTACTTTCCAGCAAAATTTGGAGAAAAGAGTTGTTGTTTGCTGAGACTCATTATGGGAATTTGCCGGGAATTATTATGTGACAACACTACACCTGTGCTCATTATCCCGGGATGCTTGTTCTTTGTGGTATGACTTGTTGACAGTGGCTCAGTGTTCAAGGAACTCAATCAGCAGCACTCCTTAGTCATCAAAGAAGATGGTTGACATGACCATCCCTGCTCTTGGTCCAGCTTTGAATTTCTTTGGCAGGGAAGCATTGCATGCTGGATTGCTTTGACTCCGGTTGAAAATTATGGCACCTGGTTTCGTCACCTGTACTAGTCTCATCAGGAGTATGGGGTTCTGGTGATACTGCTACAAGTGTTGAAGTGAGAGGCCCATTTACAGACACTTTTGTTCCTCCAATAACATCTTCAGCACCCATTGCATGCAGACTTTTCTGTACCCCAGCCTATCATGCACAATTACCCAAATGCTTCCATGGCTGGCATCAAGTTTGACATGTCATACGCCGTATAGTGAGTCAACAATCACCTTTCACAAGTCGTTCTATCTGTGCAATGAGCTTGAGAGTGATGGTGATGGTTGATCATCTGCCAAGGTTTTGCACCCTTTGTGGAACTGCACTGACCATTTGTGTACAGTCTTCCATAACACACAATGTTCCCCGTACATGGAAACTATCCTGTGATAAATGTGTATAAGCATGGCGCCTTTGTTAGTTATGAACCGTATGACTGTGCATTGTTCTTCCATAGACAATATTTCGAGTCTACTCCATTATCCTTCGCTTCACATGCAACCTAGTCTTGATTGGATGACCATCCTAATTATACTGCTTCTTATTACGGCTTCATCTATCCGAATGCATGACGTCATGCTGATGTAATGTGCATGTAACATTGATCAAATTGTGCATTGTCAGACACCACACACTGCTTTTGCGTAACATGCGGGGTATTTTTCCTGCAGCCCTTGTCACCTTTTTGTTTGACTAACCATTATAAAAATGGTGCATGTTGTCAAAGGCAAGACTTTGGCAGATGACCACCCCTTTGGTTGTTGCCCGGCATGAGAAGTGACCCTGCTTATTCCCTTGATGTATGACGGTTAGGGTGCAGGAATGCATCACATGTGCTTAAGGGTTGTTAGTGTGTCAGGTCAGTAACACTCGGGATGTTAAATCTAAACTGGATTTCAGTTGTGTAAGAAATTATATAAATAAATGTTGAGAAAGAGTTTTGAATAAATATATTATGTAGGATTTTTTCGGGCGTGTGTGTGATACAAAGCAGAATTACCAAGATGCCTCTTACTTTCTCTTTGCTAGCTGTTGCGTAGTGACGCCAAGCGGAGCGGCTTCCTTTTGTGAAATACTTAGCATGGGAAAAATAGTTTTACCTTTTAAATGCAATGAAATATTGTCAGAATATTTGTAACCAAACCAGGTAAGTAATTAAGATGAACTTTTAAACACATTAACAGTAACCCTTAGTGGAGTTTCAATTACATTCAAATACATAGCACTTCAAATATGTAGACAAGGACAAGACCTACATTTTCATACTATTTGTATGAAAATCACTCACAACAGAGAATACCCTTGAAAAGGAAGAAATCAAACTACTTACTAACACTGCACAAAACATAAGTCTCGCATTATATGTGAAAGGAAAGAAGTTTTATTAGTAGAAAGAATTACATGGAAAATTGAAATCACTAATAAAGTAATAATTAGCTCAGAAAAAAATCCAGAAATATGATCAAATCAGAAAATCTGTCGTTAAAAATAAATCAACTCTGATAACTGAAAAACTAAATCACCTCACTAAAAATCACCAGCAAAATTAGCTCTTTGTGTGGGGAATTAAATTGTTACAGTGGCTCAAAATTATTCTCAGTACGTTAATCTTGTTACAAAAATTCATTTTACTGTGCTGTAGACCATGGGATCTCATCCACTGGCTTCTGGTTAATGTTCATTAAAATAATTTACCCACTTAATGAAAAATTCTGAGAATAATTTAAGTGCAAAGTTTCTCTTGACCTATTTCTGATAGAAAATAATTTTGGTTAAAACTGTTCAAAAATGATTACTGTGCACATGTATAACAGTTTGTTGCAATTGCATTATCATACCCATAAGAATCCACACCTAATCAGTACTGACGGTGGAGATGGTAGCTCACTCTGATTTGCAGCACTACAAAACTAGAATCATTGCGTTTTGGGTCTCTTCTGAAACATGCCCCGCATATTTAAGCACCTTCCTATTCTTGCGTTGGGCGGTTACAGCAAAATTAATGGCATTTTCGCAAGAGCAAAAGTTGTATTTAACCGCTTTACAGGACGTTTAGGGAGAGGGTCCTTGTCGAAGGGGTTCTCACGATGACTCTAATTAAAACGGGAAAATCCCAGATAAGAGTCACGATCTTATCAATCATTAATTAGTTTCATTTCTCCATGGTAAACCTTGATTCATAACACCAAGTAAAGTGCAAAGAGAAAACTGCAATAGAAATATTAACACTTCCAAAGATAATTGAAACCAGTTAACATAGCAAAATAAAAGAAAATTAAACAGAACTGTCAAAATACGTGAAACTGTAAACAAATTAAATAAACAAATAATAATTTTGAGGTGAGTCCTGAAACACAATTGTAGCTGTTCTTTAGGGTAGGGGCTTTAAATTACTGTCAAAATAAATAAATATCTAGCTCAAAACAAAATAAAACATAAACAAATAACTTTAAATGCTGGTATCGCTATACTGAGTTGAAGCTCGGATGTAACTACTTTTGGCTTGTACCAGTCCTGTATACAATGTTGGACGGGTAGGCAGTCGGCAAGGTATGTAGTTGTCAGTACAAGTGAGTATCCTCGGACCTCTAAGGGGGTGGCTGGTGTTGGCTTAGCTGGCATCTGCCGTCCCCGTGGTTGTCTGATGTTGGGTAACTGGTATCGGCGTTCGAGGCCCCATCCTAGGGCAGCGGGCGGTGTGCTGATAGTCGAGCTTGGTGCCAACGGTCGGCGTAGGCGAATGACGATGGGATGCGGCTCTCCAGCGGTCTTGCAGGGTGACTTGAGTAAATGGCAAGGGGTGACTGGAAGGTGAGAACTAGAAGGTGAGGCCTCTGCAGTCTACAGATGGCCTGTTCCTGTTCCCTAGGAGAGGAGTAGCTGAAGGCTGACTGAGATGGGTTACTTAGTAACTGATTGGCTGTAGGAGCTGTAGCTGCGTTCTTATCACTCCAGTTTGTCCCTCCTCTTTGGGTGAAGGACATGGGGTTAGGTTCTGACAGTCCAACTGCAGCAAAGTAGGGGCAGGCGACACAATCCCTAGCTAAGTGTCCCAGATTGAGTCACACTGCATCAGTCCTAGCACTCCAACCAGCGAATTTCACGCAGTAGATGGAGTCGGTTAGCTGACTCAGGTGGTCTACTTCCTTCCTTGCGGAGTGTACCTAATAGGGGGTTCTACCATGTGTATGCACCAAATGCCTTTGCGCTCTTGGTCCACAGTGCGGGTGGTCGGCGAATATGTGGTGTTTTCTGATGTACATACTGCCCGGTTAAGGGAAGTCTGCAGTCCTACCATGTTGACAGAAATATGATTCAAGTCACGGTCACCTGTCTCTCCCTTAAGGGATGGCACTTACCAGGTTGTAGATAGGATACAATTTACCCTAGAATCAGAATGCTGTGGTTAGATTTGACCAGCGGAAGTTAAGTTAAAACAGGTGAAGGATACCTGTTGACAAAGAACTACAGCAAACAAATTAGGTAGCCTTGATAATGGCTTGGACTCTAACTGTCGACTATGTTGTCCTGAGGGGACTTGGGGAAACGCTCCAAAGTGAAGTGTGTGTAGGGGGTTCGAAGACTTGTTTGGGGTTAGCTGGTAGCTTATCTGCATGACTTCTAAGGCTGTTGGTTTTTCATGAAGAAAACGGGAGCAGAGAGCTCTATCACGGCTGTGGTAGAGTTAGCTGCTGAGCATATGACTGGTGTTCTGGGGGCGCGTCTGGCCTTATATACAACTTGCTGGCGCTCCCCTTCTGTTTCCTTTGTTTCTGGCATATTTGGCGAAGTCCTCGCTGCGCTCTCTTGGAGAAGAAATGAAGCGGGGTGGTTTCCCCTTGTGCGGGTGGTATCTGGCACTCACTTAGGGGCAACTGACTTTGCTAGGTTTGCCGGGCAGTGCGATTGTATGACGTGTGTGCCTGACATATGGACTAGTAGTGGCTCGTCTGCAGTTTCCGTGAGAGGTTTCAGATTGGGAGCATGCTGGTCAACTCTGGAGCCAAACATACTCTGGGTTCGATTCTCCGTTGAGGTGATGTGTCACCGCATGTGATGAATTGGAGTTGAAAAAAAACTATGCCCAATATGCTTCACGCGTCACCCTTTCCACAAAAGTAAGCTTTGTAACTATTGTGGTCTACAGACTAAATGGGTGCGAGGCAAATAGCCCCTTCGCAAAGTATTGTGCAACCTACTAGTGCAGGGGTGGCGAACCTTTATGTATCAGCGTGCCATTTTTTCTAAAGAAATGTTCGATGAGGCCATAGACGNTGCAGGGGTGGCGAACCTTTATGTATCAGCGTGCCATTTTTTCTAAAGAAATGTTCGATGAGGCCATAGACGTGCTGTCAGATAATTTTAACTTAGTGATTATTAGAAAAATAATAATACTAAACACTATCTACTCAAAACTCTTTATTTACTACCAAAAATACATTTTGCAATGTCAAATAATAAATGTTTCAGTTGTACGCATAATTCAAATTACATTAGTGTGACTTCTGTTGTTGCAGATTAGATGACAAATAATTTATATTAGGGTTGTAAGATGTTACTTTTAGCAGAATGCATGCTGAACTAGAGTCATTTGTCAAACGGTTTCTAAGTGAGTCTTTAATGTTATTCATCTCTGAAAATAATGACTCGCAGGCATAGGTAGATGAAAATATGGTTAAAATAGCACGAGCCAGCTTCTTCAAACAGTTAAATGTGTCTGGAAACGAATTCCATGTTTCCAAAATTTTGATACTGGCATTTTTACTTATATTGCTTGACAATCTTTCTGTTTCAATTAATTCCAACTCTTTCCTTGCTTCAATAAATTTTTGAATCCATATTGAACTAGACTGGAAATCAATCAGCTGCATTTCAAATTCTTCAATTTCCAACCAATCGAATGGGGACAAATTCAGTTTATCAAATGAAGTCACATCAGGGTACATAATAAACTTTAGTGTTTCCGATAATTCTCTGAACTGAGAAAATCTCGCTGAGAATCCCTTGATTGAAGAATCAATTACAGAAATAAATTCTTCAGTTACTTCTCCACCTGGTTTCTCATGTATATCTAAATGGTTGAAATTTTTTTTCAAGTTTGGGAAATACTTGTAGTTTTTTGTAGTAATATCGTTCCTGAAAACATGTAGTTTAGCATCAAAAGCGCGAATGAGATCTATCATGACGATAATTGTTTTATTTGTGCCTTGAAGCTTTACGTTCAATTCATTGAAATGTTGGCATATGTCTGTAAAAAACATCAATTTTGAAAGCCACATAACATCCAACAACTCTGGGTATTGTTCAATTTTTCCCTCATTTTGCACAAACAGTCTGATTTCTTCCAAGCAGTCAACAAATCTTTGAAGTACGTTCCCGCGGCTCAGCCAGCGAACATTATTATACATCAGTAAGCCATTATATACCGAGTTGACTTCATTCAACAAAGCATCAAACTTTCGCTTATTTAAAGCGTGCGACGATATGAGGTTGACTATTTTTGTGACTACCGCCATTACCTTATCAAGAGATGTTAAACCACTCTTAGCACACAAGGCTTGTTGGTGAATTATGCAGTGGAATTCAAGAATCGAATGTCCTACGTCTGTTTGAAATAAACTTATGAAACCATTTTTTTTGCCCACCATACTTGGAGCACCATCAGTTGTGACTGAAACAATTTTTTTAAAATCAATTTCTTTCTCAGCAAGCGAATTTTTAACAGCCGTACAAATATCTGTGCCCTTTGTAGTTGTTAGCAACGATGTTATCGCAATTAATTCTTCCTTAATGATGTTTCCTACGCAATATCGAGCAAAAACAGCTAAACGTGCAGATTTAGTAATGTCAGTACTTTCGTCAATGCATAGCGATATAAAAGGAGCGGAGTTAATGTCAATTTTTTGTTGATCTGTTATATTTTCGGCCAGTTTTAAGATTCTTTCCTTTATTGTATTTCTAGATAGAGGAGTATCTTTAATGCGCTGAATTATCTTATCTTTATTATCGAAATCATCAAAAAGTGAGGGCGCGCATGCTAACCAGGCTTCCTTCAAAAACTCTCCATCTTGAAAAGGTTTACTATGCCGAGCAATGACATTTGCAGCCGAGTAACTTGCCGCGCTCGTATGACAATTTTTGCCAACATATTTAATCATAGACGTTGACTGTTTATTTCTGTCTTTCATTGCACTTGCAATTAATTCCTTTTGCACTGGTTCGCTTTTTTGACTAAGAGATTTGTGATTTGTTTCAAAATGCCGTTTTACAGACGATGTTCTACATACCACTGTACCAGAACATAAAACACACACCGCTTTGTCGCCTTTACTTATCATGCCATATTTTTCAGTCCACCAAGTTTGAAATTCTCTATTACACTTACTATCTTGCCCTTTTTGTTTTTTTGCTGAACTAGCCATGGTAAATAATAGTTAAAAATCAACTTTAAAATACAGTTGTGTCAACGAAATTGAACGAACGAAAACGTCAACAAACTATGCGTCATTAGCAATTGTAGTCCACGACGTAACTAAGGCAAGACAATAACAAACGAGCGCGCTTTCCGCCCGCCGCCCCGCGCACCGCACCCGTTCACTCCTTAGCGTAGGTCCGTAGGATCACTCGCGCGCGTTCGTTCCTAATATAATACTGATACCTCCCTATTTGCGCTATGGCGTATAAGTCTGTATCTGCTCTCTGCGTAGGGCGCCAGCAATGGATGCTAGTCCTCAGTGATAGGGCGTGTAAATATGTTGACACTACTGTTCGTAGTTCAAATTTACCAAATGAATTTGAACTTCCTTGAGAGTTCACGTATGTCGTTTTATTTTTCGCTTAACAAGGTTCTTCACACTTGCTGCATGTCTCTACTTAGCTTGTCTCGAGGCGCTGGTTCGTCTCTCGGCTGGGGCTGACTCCGCTCCGGTGTCGAACTCGGGGCTGCTTCGTCACCTCGTCGGGAGGCTGCGACAGTTCCTCGCAGATTGGTCTTGGCGTCGTGATGCCTTCTCTCGAACTCCACTCCTCCCGGCTCCACTCCTCTTTCCTCGACTCGCGTACGCCGACTCACTCCCTCCGCGTCTGTGGTAGAACTGACCTCTTCTCGTCTGCTCCTCCGCCGTTTTATTAGCCCGTTAGCCATATTAAAACGCCTCATCTCGCACGTGGCTGGGGGCTGAACGCCGCGCCCTTGGTCGTAAACACGTGTTCGGCGCTGCGGCTATCCGCACGTGGTCTCAGCGGCGCCGGCGATTTTGGCATTAAAGTTTTATGGCTTCGCCCACCACGTGCTCGAGTGGGATACCCGGCCCCAGTTGTATAGGGCTTAGCGTCCCCCTTTCCGCTGCGAGACACACGTGTTCCTTCCTTCCCGGAATTCTGGTGTTATTGTTCCAGCACGCTCGCCAAAGCTATTAGCTGGTTTTTGGCAGTAGCCAGCCTGCGAGAGAAATGCAGCTGTGGGCTGTGAAACCTTTTAACGTTTTCGACGCAGCTGCGAGAGGCTGTGCCTTCTCGTCGCGGCGGAATCCTGGCGTCATTCTTCTGGCACGCTCGCCGAACCCTTAGCTGGTTTATGGCGGCTGTTCGCGTTTCCTTGTCGTTGCGAGTTTCGACAGTGTGTGCCTGCTGACGGAAAAATATATCTCGGGATGCAGAATGCATCAATACGTCATAGTGAACTTTGTTATTTTAAACTAAAATGCAAACCTTTTGATCCGTGGCGTGGCGTGCCCAAAATATTGTTTCGCGTGCCATCAATGGCACGCGTGCCATTGGTTCGCCATCCCTGTACTAGTGCATCACTAGTGTACAACTTCTCATGCTTTGGGAGGGGTGATTGCTTCAGTCATTCTCATCTGCCTTTAGCCTAGCGGCCTACTTGTAACCCTTACTCATCTGCTTTAGCTGCTACAATTCCGATTGTACTATTAAAATTACCGGTTCTCTGTGCATTTACTATACTGTACCTCAATCTCACCATCATTGTTATTATATCTGTTGATAGTTGTCATTCCTTTAGATCTGTTGTGACATTTCTCTAGTGTTGTAATGACTGTAAGTAATTCTCTCTCCTCCCCTTCCCATTATGACTGTAAGTAATTCTCTCTATCAACCCCATTCAAAGCGACCGACTTTCTATAATGACTCGATTTTGAGGAACTGTAAAAAAATTTGGTGAAAAAGGTAAAAAAAAATTTGAGGGAAATCAGTTGAAAAATAAATTTGTTATACTTTTTTTTGTTTGCTATACATTGCATTTCTTGTGGTGAGTGCTGTACCGGATTTATGGCATATCTACAAATAAATACCACCTCCCTAGGCTGCCAGGGCTACCCAATACCTATTGACTTCACCCGCTCTCCGTCCCTCAGGCAGCTAAACGTTTCTGCATGTGCTGCAACTGGCAACTACCGCCATGTGTTTGTTCTGCCATTGTACTCTCGCTTGCTTGTCTTCTCACTGTGGTTGAGTGATTACAACTGGGATTTTTCTTTGTTTTTGATTACTGTTTGTTGACAACTTATTAGGGTTAATATTTTTGGATATGCCATGAGCCGCATGTAAGCCTCCAAACACAACTCTGGACAGCAGTGGCTTTTATCACATGCAGCGTGCAACCATGACGAGTCTTCCTTGTGGCTTCCCACTGTTCACTATTCCATCACACATGAAAATAGTCAAATATATTTTCCCTTTCTTGCTTCCAGCCTTCTCCTCCCCTATTACTTTCCCTTTTACGAAATTACAGATGTATGATTATCAATATATTTATACCATTGATTGAAACCAGAGTTTCGGTAATGTGGGTTTTGGAAAGTATAGATTTATGTATAGTATAAACACCGTACCTCAAAACCAAGGTATGTAATTTATGATTTAAATTTTAGATTGAATGTTAGGTTTTGTGTGCAGTTTAAGAAATTCTGTTTTGTTTGTAAATATGGTGCAAGCAAGTATGCAGCGTCCAATGTTATAGTTTTTGTAATTGTTTGGTGACAAAGGAGGTCGCAAATACTTTTCTGTGGTATTATAACAAGGGGAGTCAGGGATAATACACTCCTGATAAAAAAAAAACCGTCTCTGAAAAATGACCAAAACGAAAAGGGAATGACCACGTGCTTAATTAAATGTAAAAAAAACAAAGAGGACCAGCACGAAGCCCGACTATCACCTGGACACACACACTCAGAGTAAACACTAATACATAAAAATAAACAAAGCAAATTCTAAAAAATAAGGGGGGGGGTAGTAAATACATCTTAACAAGAGATTTAGGGATCGCTTTGCAGTCGTAGTACTGCAGAGGGACAACATGGTCTACTGTAATTCGCAATATCACCTTACCAGAGCCACCTTAAGGGGCTAGAGAGAGAGAGAGAGAGAGAGAGTAAACAGCTTTGTTCGTAAATCAAAGAGAAAAAAAGAGAAAAAGAAAAAAAAACTTATCAACAATGAGTATTTATTATAAGAGAAAAGAAACATGACAATTCTCAAAGGGAAACAACCATCATCCATACATAAGTCTAGATAAACTCTGTATAACAATTAACAAAAAAAAAAAAAAATTAGTAACCAAATGGACAAGTAATACTTTTTTTTGTAACTTCATTGCAAAATTTTCAAGATTCTCAATTAACCATGAAAATTAATTAGTATTTAAAACTCTGTAGCTGGAATTAACACATCTTCACAATAGGTATTCTACAAAACCAGTGAAACAAGAATAAATAATTAGATAGGGACTCGCAGGTTTCTTTACAGAAGATAATTGATTCCTTAATTAAAAAAAATTATCAGAATGGAAAATCACAAACTCAGTCCACATGTGGTATGTTGCGACAACAAATTAATCCATGTCTGGTACAAACGTTGAAACCAAAGCAAAAAAAAATTAATAACTACAATTTTATTATCATCAACATTTATCAGCCAAACGCAGCAGTAATAACGTCTTGGACCTCCGCAGCTATTCGTGACAGAAAATCAACCATACCAAAACAATAACAACTTACAACTTAAAGTTTCATAACTACCCAAATATGTAGGACAAAGTTCTAGCGTCTCTGGAAGCCATTAGTCGACAGGTTACTCTCTCGGATACTCTTCCCCAACTACTCATACAGCTATTTCATGGAATACTACTTTAAACAACAGGGACCATTTTCCCTGACATCAGGAAAAACTGGCCCAATCAATCAAAAGAAAAACAAATGATAATACTTATCCCGTCATGTAGAATTTGGGTGGTCTCCGAACCGCTTCGCCATCCGTCCTCTCTACCTCCCAAATCATAACAACTCATGATGCCACATCACGTGACTATCCCCACACCACACAACTCCAGCCAATCAGGATGCACAACACCTCCTTAGCAACAGCGGGTAGGCACGAGCTCATCTCCACCTCGCGTCCCTCTTCCTCTCAGCCGCCTATCATCATTCCGCCGCCTTCAGCATCTGAACTCCTTCCTTAACCCCTGGCAGTACCCACAAAAGTATGGCAACCACAGGAAACTTCCCTACCAGTTAGACTCCAGAAATAACAAAGCAAACAATAGAAACATAAAGAAAATAAATTTAGAGGAATAAAAAGAAGGGCAACGGTGGAAAGAAATGTGCATCTTCAAGCAGTAAGCATAAAAAGACAAAAAAATTGTGTTGTTTAACCTTTGCTCAAACCGGCTACAAGCATCTCAAAAGCAACGCTTCTCAAATCTTCCCAATACACACCAAAAATAAATGTATCTCAAAAAAAAATTATCATTAAATCTGAACAAAAAACAAAATTCTTAATTACACAAAAAAATTATGAAATATAAGCCACGTCACAGTATTATTTTATTTGCAACACATCTTTTTATTAATATAACTTAATGCTTCATTGAAGTATCGTCTGTTTTTTCTGCAAGAACCCATCAAAATTGGAATTTTTTGCCGAAAAGTACACAGCTGGTAACGTTCGTCGGCTTACACTGACGAATATTACTTTGCCACAACTAGCTCAAGGAGAACACGAGATTCAGTGAATGGACGCTGATTAATTAAGAAAGAATTTCCAGAGTATTTTGTTATATATGTTTATTTAACTATTTAGCGACACAGTTCACAGACAAAGTTTCAGTATGCAGAGTACGAACCTCTCATAGATAAATATAAAAGTACAGACACAGCGCCACAGTCGTTTACAGCTTATGAATGTCTCAAACTTGCACCAAAAGAAATACAATGCTGCTTCAACCTCCCACACCGGCAGAGAAATAAAATAAAGTCTAGTTGCCGATGTGGGGGTTTAGCGTCGCGCCCGATCGCGACCTAAGTGAGCATTGTACCACGACTGTCTCAGACGACTGACTCTGAAGCACTGCTTCTGAAGTGAGACTGCTCGAAGTAAAGTGTCCTGAAGTCACACCTCTAACGGCCCTCGCCGGCGACTGACTCTGAAGCACTGCTCCAACTGCTTGGAGGGCGACAGACAGACGCATCTTTTGTCCTGCCTATCACTCCCCTCTTCTGAGATAAGGGCCTGGCCACGCACACTCTCAACATGTTATCGTAACTACGCCGCAGGAACTGCGTCGTAGGAACTAAAACTTGTTGACGACGCCAACATCCAGATAAACTAACCTCTCGTACAACAAAACTTGTACGACGCAGCCGGAGAAAAACTAAGTAGTGCTGACGCTTAACAAAAAACTGAACACGACGATGTTCAAAACGAAAACTGTAGCCGTCCACCCGATAAAACGTAAACAGCAGACGTCCGCCCGATAACCTACAAAAGCACACGTCTGCTCGATAAACTATCACTGGAAACGAGCCACCACTGCTTTAAACTTCAAACCCGATAAAAATATTATGAAGCTTTCCAAAGTTTAATACACACTAAAGAATTTTACACCCGTGTCCCGAAAAATTAAGAATATTGCGTCATTACAAGCTCCAACATTGAAGTTTTTGTAACTGATTGGTGATAAAGAAGCTTGCATATACGTTTATGTGGTATCGTTTTCTTCAGAAGACGTTGGTTTATTATTATAATTAATGCATTTGTGAAATATGAAATGGTTTTTGTTTTTTACAAAAGGCCGTCAAAAATTCAATTTTCTCTCAACAAAAACCATTAAGTACAGTAGAATGTTGATTATCCTTACTAATAGGGATCAAAAGTAATTCGGATAATAAAAAATCTGGATAACAGAAATATGTTAAAAATTAAGATAAAAGAATTTTTTTTAAATAATTTTCACACAACGTAAAATTTATTACCCATTTAGAACATAGTAAACTTATCCAAAACAGAAACTGTACATAAAATTAAAAAATTAAATCGGTTAACAAGTAACCACTCCCCTCCCGGATGTGTTTACTATGAACAACACGTTAAAGGGCACATCACAAGAACCGACACTAGTGCTTGTCTCTCCTCCTCGGGTAAGGGAAACACTGTGAGGAAAGAGACTTTCGTGTTTTTATTCTATTCTCTTTATTTTTAAATTGGGTCCGGATAACTGGTCGTCCGTATAACCGACATTCGGATAATCGACTTTCTACTGTACTCGCAGTCTGGTACTTGTCGACAGGCAGACGCACAAAGAAGTATGACACATTTTTCATGTGATTGCGCGATTGCGACTTTTCGCTGACTAGGCCAACTTCATCAGGCGTGGAATTGCAGGACATTGCCGCCTTAAGAAGCTGACCTAGTCAGCAAAACATCGCAATCACGCAACCGTGTGAAAAATGTGTCGTCTTTCTTTGTGTGTGTGCCTGTTGTCAGGTACTAGAATGTGAGTACTTGAATTCCTGTCCTTTTATATATATTTTTGGTAGCATAGCGGCCTACTTGTAACCTCTACTCACGTGTTTAAGTTGTTTCATTGTTACAGTTATTATAATTGATGGGCAACAAGGGAGGTCGCACATAGCTTTTCGTGGTAGCATTTTATTCGGAAGATGTCTTATTTGTTTATTTGAAAAACCTTTGGTTTTTCCACAAGAGGCAAACAAAAATTGGATTTTCGCTTGGCAAAAAGTAAGTTGTCTCCAATGTCACAGTTTTTGTAATTGGTTGGTGACAAAGTAGGTAGCCTATACCTTTGTGTGGTATCATTCAATTCTAATGATGTCTGTTTATTAATATAAATTAATGGTTTGTCAAAATTTCTCTGGTTTTTCGGCAAGAAGTCATTAAAAATCAAAATTTTGCTTGTCGAAAAGTATGCAGTCCCTAATGTTACAGTTTTTGTAATTGATTGGCAACAAGGCAGGTTACAGATACCCCTCTGACATCTGACTATTGAATTAAATTAACATTACATGCAAAAATTGTGTTTATTTTACTGCCAGAGATGATTGAACATGGAAACCATGAGGGGTCTTTTGGTAAGGTTCTCCTTTGTCTATATTAGTGGTCTGTGAGCCTAGAATTTTCAGTTTTAGCTAGCCTGAACGAGCCTACAGAAAAGTTCCTGAGCTTTGGGCTCAACCCCAAGCTCTTTCATTGCATACAGTAAAATAACTAATAATAATTATTATATAATATATATAGTGTATAATATAATTATATGTTATAATATTAGTGTGTTCATATCTACAGTTCTATTAACAAAACATGCCTACCTTTATAATAATATGGATTTATTTGTGATTCATACACTTGTTTTCTTTGAAACTGGAAAGGGAGAAGAAGTTATAAGGGGTGAACATTATACCCATGTACATACCTTCACATTTACTTTTATGGTGCAACTTGAAAATTTTATATAACTCTACTTCACTTGACCCAAGTTCACCTCTCACAAATTTTTTTTATTTATATATTACAGAAAGCTTGTATACTGTGTCACAAATGAAATGGTAGTTTGTATATGTCTATAATTTTTTTGATATTTATATTTTGTACTTTATGTACTGCACTTTACAGTGACCTTCTGGAGAAATTTAAACTGAAATTTTTTAGTATGGGCCATATTTTCATCGTAAAACAATGCAACTGCCTCCCCCCCCCCCTCCTGTCACAACCCTTCTTCCTTCTCCCCACACCATCCCCATCCTTATATAATAAATTCTTTGAGATATATTTTGAGTCACTAACTTCTTGGAAACAAATTTTAAAACTTTTGTTGGTTTTGATACTATTATATAATTTATTTTTATTTATGTGTGGTTGTGTCAGTTTATGCAGTATGCTCCTTTATGAATGTACAGTATCGAGATCAGGAAACTGTGTCAATGAATGTGAACACAAACATTCAAGACAAAATTTACTGTTAGGCTGCATGTCTGGGATGACAGGAGGTGTTTGTGGCATTGCTGAGGTCCTTCCATGCTGCCCACAACCTCATCCTGCAGGAGCAAGGGATGCTAACGACACTGACTGCAGCTGTTGTGCTACCCCTCATGTCCTCGGACCGCTACGTTGTCTGTGTCTGCAACGTGGGTGATAGCCTTGCGTACGTCTACAGCTTGCAGTACGGCGTGCGTGAAATAACAAAAGGTAACATTTACAGTTTATCATTCTAAATTTAATCACATTGCACTTTTTGCTTGAAGACTTCTGGAATTCGCCGATAAAGGAAGTCACTTCCCACATAGCTCTAAGGTGCACTGAAGAGCCAAAAAAAACTTGTATAGGCGTGCGTATGCAAATAACAGAGGTATGGAACCAATCAGAGTAACGCGATGTGGTCGGCAGCTAGATCGGTTACTGCTGCTACAATGGTAGGTTATCAAGATTTAAGTGAGTTTGAACGTGGTGTTATAGTCGGTGCACGAGAGATGGGACATAGCATCTCCGAGGTAGCGATAACATTTGGATGTTCGCGTACGACCATTTCACGAGT
>NQII01000077.1:1328161-1342900 GCA_002778355.1 Clitarchus hookeri | reverse complement strand
AGGGTGGTGGTAAAAGGTGGTATTTAGTCAAAACTCAAAATTACAACCTTTCATGGTTCCAAGGAAAATGGTGAAGGAGTTGTTTGAATTTGGGCAGATTGTGACCCACCACTGCCTCTTTACACAAAAATTGCATTACAATTTTTCTTAAGCCTTTTTTTTCGTGGTTTTAGCAGCAAAATTACATGTTATATTTATTAAATACAGTCAGTAGTTCCAGAAAATTGACTAGTAAGTTCTACATTTTTGTGAGATCAAATTTGCCTTATTTTGATTGTCTTGACCCCCAAAAATTCTAAAATTGCATCTGTATTCAATTGTTTTTAGAGTATAAATCACTTTTTTGGTTTTGATGAAATCTTAATTAAATGTAATATTTTGAAGTCTCAAGAGAAATTACATTCTAAACGGACATATAGGTCCTCTTCTTGTCACCAAAAAAAGCCTAAACACAGCGTGCCGCGCAGTTTTTGGTGATGGTGAGCTACATTCACTGGTCTCTTGCAGGAAAATAAGTTGATTTTTTATTTAAATGTTTACTCATCACAGGTCCATTACTTGGCCCATTGCAGCATTTATACACTCTCAGTATTAAGAGTTGTAAATGGTAGATGTGCTAATGCAGTTTCAATTAGCGTTGCTTCCTTCGCCGTAACTCTGAACACCCTGTCTCCCAATAAGCGACCTTGCTTGTCCATCCGGCAACAAAGAGAGCTCCGTATATGCACCCGGCCTGATCAAGACTGTTCTGCCTTGCCACACCTAGTTTTCCATTCTCCACAAATACAGAGAAACTGTACCTAGTGACTAGAACAGAGCGCAAACTGTGTCTCTTGTAAATGTGCTTTTATCTGGTGTTGTCGGAATATTCTACAAGCAGTCATTACTAATAATTTTTGTATTTGCTTTTATTAAATGTAGTTGATTGTAGGTGCCTTTTCAGTGTTTCTTCAGTGAAGCGTAATATCGGTACATCACTTAGTAAAATAGCCTGATCTGCCATTTTGGGTAACTGTTTTGAAGCGTAGCAAATATATTTACATTCATAAGTTTAAATTGGATGGCTTCAGGAAATATGCCTGATTCTGTAAATAAATTGCCTACTATTCCGTATCAGTGTCACAATATTGATTTTAAAGAAGTACGTAATCATCCACAGATTTTCATACATGTGTTCAGGAGATATTGGGATTATAAACAGTAAGTTTGTGTGTTTTTTAAATAATGTATTTCTAAACAATCAACTGATTTAGAATGTTTGGAAAGTATTTATGTGGTCTTTAAAAGTGCCCTTTCAACTCTCTGTTTTGTGGTGTAGTAATAACATTTTATTTGATTGAAAATATGAATACGTGTTAAGTGTGGCCGTGTTCCAGTTAATAAATTTTAACAAAATTGTTTGTGACCCAATTTTGCTGACAAAATCTATGAAATTTTTGTAATTTTAATTTTGTTTTTTGTTAGCTCCAAAGGTGACAAATGACCAAATAACAGCCATATTTCTTTTGTTTGTTTGAAACATTTAAAAATGCAAAGAGGTGAGGTTATTAAAAAAAACTAATTTGTATCCTACTCAACAATAATTATTTCGAAAGGGCAAGTTGCTGAAATGTTATTCAAATAGGTATTTTCTCAAGACACTGATTTTGTTTGGTTAACAATTTCGCATCATAGGGTTTTTTTATTAATTAATTAATTAATTATTATTTATGTAAATTTGAAATGGCCTCTTAACTACTTTCAGGAATAATTACTACATATTTAAGATGTCATGGAGTTTTAATTTTGGGATCATTAAACAACAAAATAATACAGTATAACCTCTTCATATTGACCCCATGTGGACTGAAAGTCTTTCTGTAATAACTCTTTTTGAGGAACCGTGAAAAATTTGGGTGAAATGAGTAGAAAATGTAAGGGAAATCTGTTGACAAATAGATTTACTGCATTTTTTTTTTGTTTCTACACATTGAGTTTTTCTTGGTGAGCACTGTACATGATGTAGGATATACCTAAAAAATATATACCACCTTTCTATGCTGACAACGCTGGCCAATACCTATTGACTCCGCCTCTCCACCCACTCGGGTATCTGAATGTTTCCACGCATGACTACCATCACGCGTGTATCCTGCCATTGTGGTCTCACTCGCTTGCCTTCACCTCACTTTTCTTGTCATCAGGGCTTGAATTTCTCTTGATGTTTTATTACTATTTGTTGACTTATTAATATGCTCAGTTTTTTGGACTCTGATTTGGTAATATTTTTGGCTTGATTTTGTGAACAGTTGCTGACGACCCGTGCCTTATATTGGGACTTGCAATTTCGTTCAAATGAGGGGAAGAGTGCCAGCTTGTTGCACTATATGTTGACTGTTTATGGCAAAGTGAGCACTTTTGAAAACCCCTTATAGGTTTTTAATATGTAAGAGAAAGTATTAGTGTTAGGGTGGTCAGTGGATAGTGGTAGGGATTGGTATTTGTGGCGGTGATAGAGAGGTTGTGACATGCTCGCAAAAGACACATAAACACCCATAAATCATAATAAATGAAACACTGTACAAAACAATGAAATAATCTGAAATATCTATTTTAACTACTGAAAAACAAGAACGGTGAATTTTACTAAAATATATTAAATTAAAATACCAGTTTGAAAATACAATTATATTAGGTGAAAATGGAAGGTACTGACACACTACCAAAAAAATCGAAATTCCGTCAAATTTATTCTCGAAACTTGATAAGGGATCTAATGGCTTCAAATTACCACCATCCTTACAAAATGTTTTTAAGTTGGTGAAAATCTGAAAAATTAAAGAAAAACCTTAGTCCTGCTTTCTATCTGTTTAAAATTAAAGTGATACTGGTTAAAGCTGCCTTTAGTTATCACGTTTCTGAATCAAAGCCTTACTTCACTAGTACATAAAAAAAGAATGTCACTCATTTTGAAATCTCCAAAAATGTCAATTAAAAATTTCAAATAATAATTAATGTTTCAAAAGTTTCTCGGGCTTAAAAACTAATTAAATTGCTGCAGCGCTAGTTTGAGACCGTAGGACGTCCGGACCACTGGTTCATATCACACAATTGTGTAAAAATCAAATATTCCAAAAACTGCTGAAAAGTTTAGTAAACTTTCTAGACGATCCACAGAAATGTTTTGTAGGAGATTAGATGCCTCTCCGGCATCAAACAAGGGTTGGCATCACCTTGATTTAAGTCAGCATCATCCTCATTAATATGATGCCTGTTACTAAGCGGCGCCTCGTCATCGGCGACAGCTAGAACCACTAAAAGATCCCTACAATAACGCCTGCGCCCTCTTAAATGCAACGTGGCGTTAAATTAATCTGCTTCAGGGACCACACTAAAATTATTGAATCATGCTGGCACTGGTGATTGATCATATTCAATCCCGGCGGAATTAAATTGCGGCTGCCTTACTCTAAAAGTCCCACCATAAAAGTCCCACCAGAAGCCTTTTCCGGCAACCATGTATCACAATAACACAAAAACCAGAACTAACTTCAGGAAAAACTGAAAAAACTTAAAAATCGTAAAACAAAAAATACAACAAAAAATTTAAACAAATCACAACATAAAAATGTATTTGAAAAACAAAATTTTAATTTTAAGGTAAACATTACTGGAAATCCTATACCTAAAAAATGGATGAATGGGTTAAAATTACTATTAAGTACAGTAAACTCCAGATTAACCATGTTAATTGGGACCAGAGAAAACACAAATAAGCGAATTTGTATAAAAAAATCCGGATAACAGAATTGACACATTTTTACTATTAATGGATCAGTGATATTGGCTCCGAAAATCTTGATAAAACACAGTATCTATTATATATTTCAAAGCAAACACAAATCACGCACTGTATGTGCAGAATTTAAAGTACTGTACTGTATGTAGTACAGTACATGATACTTTAACTGATACTTATAGCCTGCACCGGAGCCAGCCAGGCAGGCGGGATGGAGCGATAGGCGGTGCGTAGTGTGTGTTTCTGTGTGTGCGTGTCGCTCCCTCAATCTGCATACAGACCCGTACTTGAAATGGCAGAGTGAGTTGAAAGAAATAAAGACAATAACGGGACTTTAGATAAGATAATTTGGCATTTAAACAATACACTACACTCCCCATTAAAAAAATAACCCTTACAATCTAAAGCAGAACCTAACATTAACTTTTGCTGAAACAAGGAAAACACATTTTAGAAAACAATAAATTCATTCATTTCAAAGTTTGTGACAACCATAATGAATTTTACAAAAACGTAAGCAATCACCTCTATCAATATGTGTAGGTTGCTTTCTCATTCAGTCTCAATAGGCTGGGTTGAAATGTCCTAGATTTCTATACATCTTTAATTAATAGGAGCTTATTTAAATTTTATTGACTTACACGCGTGCACACACACACACACACACACACTTATTTTTAACTTTTCTGCGATAGTTAAAACTGACCTTTTACGCTAAGTTGTGAAAATGACACCACAAACAGTGAACAACAACTTTGCACTAGCGGTCGATAAACTTGCAAGACGTGGTGTTGGGGTGGTAACTGAAATGAGTGCAGTCAGATACATGCTTCAATGGGTGGAAATGGATGACTCGTGCAGGTCTCTGTGACAGGCTGACAGATTAAAGATATAAACATCAGCTCACGTACCTCAGCGATAGACGTACATGGTACCGCTGCTTGCTAAACGACATACGTTACAGCATTGCCATACCACAGAAGTTACGGTAGACTTTGAAGAAAGTCAAAAAGCGGCACGGATAAGCTGAAAACCGGTTAAGCAAAGCACGAATAAACGGGAGTGTACTGTATTACGTTCATACAAGTGAAAATAATTACTTGGGACGATCAAAGAAATTATGTTAAAAATTTTAAAATTACACGAAAATTGAAAACAAAGCAAAACTTTCAATCATTATTTACAGTAAACATATTTTTTAATGAAAAACTCTACAATGCACTTATTATAATGTTCTTCTTTCTTCCATTTATGTATTCTTCTGCCTCTTGTCAATATAAACATTGTCTAGCGATTTCATTAAATTTTTACATCAACTACACAAATTTGCTCTTTTTATTGTCTGTCTCATCTCAGAATTCATTTTTTTTGACAGCCAGTGTGTGGCAACATGTTTACAAAATCCTGTGTTAGCTGCTTTGTGAACGATTGAAAGAGAATTTAATGTTGGCTGTTCTGACAGCCCTGTCTTTGCACAACAGATATCGGAGAAATATGTGGGTAAGGAGTTCTTACATAAAATTTTAATGTATTGTCATTCATGTAGTTATAAAAACAGCAGTTTTTGTGTACTAAACTGGATTTTTTTTCTAAAATGCCTTATATACCTGAATTTAAGACAACCCTCAACTAACTAGACAGATTTAAAAAAATATTTTTTTCAAAACTTTATTAGCAACTAACTTAAGAAAACTAAACAATTAAATTAAGAAAACTAAAAGGTCATAGAATTTTGAATTTAATATCTTCACATTTGAATTTAAAATAACTTGCTTGCCATTATTATAAGGACCAACCCTAGTTTATGAATTTTGCTTCTTAATCTGTAGGTAAAGTCCTCAGAATAGAAAATAAATCTCAAAATGATTTCAGTCACTTTCTTCAGTATTCTCCTTACTTTCACTATTTTCATTGTCTTTTTTCTCATCTCCTTTGTTTAATTTACTAATTGGGGACCTCTTTTCTCCACTGATGAGCCATTTTTTCCACTTTGTAACATTAAAAAATGTGAATGTGGCTATAAAAAAAGGCAGTAAACAAACTATGAGTCGCAACAAGCAGTAGTATAGTACAACTTGTCTCCACAATGAAGCACTCAACACATCGTTTGTTACTACTACCCAATACAAAAATATAGCCCCATAGATGTAACAGTCATTCATACCACATGTTCCAAAAACATTTACCATCAACATTACATAATTAAAAATTAAGTTTGCGAATTTAAGACTACCCCTGCTTTTCAGAAATACTAATTTGGCAAAAAAACATTGTCTTAGATCTGGGAATATACGGTAATGTGTAGATGTTTCAAACTAAATTAAACTAAAACAGTGTGTGATATTGTGCTTGGTTTCCCTCTTCATAGGCTGTAGCTAATGCTAACATCATTGCATGTATGTTTCATATTAATTAAGAGGCCACAGATCTATTGCAGAATATTTTCCAAATATTTATAAAGTAGTTTGACACAATGTATTTCAAATTCAAATTAATTTGAGCCGGTACGAGATGAAAAATTTTCTTTTAAAAAGACGTGATAGATACTTTTGAGTTAGAGCAGCGGACTAGGTGATTGTGCTGCCGTATTTTGGCCAACTTGCTTGAGAAACCACACCCTCTATGAAACTACTAGCTTTTGTGTGTAAAATATATACAAACAAATTCGTAGAGTTTTATATTTTCTGTGTGCTGCTAATAATTTCAGTTCTGCGTGTAATCACAGAATCTTTCTTAGGCAAGCTTGCTGTTTTGTGTTTCATGCCTCCTCTCCCACTTCAGCAACACGGTTAAAATAAATGTTATGTATTAAAATCACACATCGTTTCGTCATGGAATCATTTTTAGGGCAAATAATATGTATGCTAATGTGGTAGTCATTTAGGTGCACTCGGTACTGTGCTTAATTTATAAATAGCCTTTTTGCATGTACAAACTGTAAACTATGTGAACTCACCTTTGTGACAAGCAAAGACAGCAGAGTGGGGGAGGAGTGAAGGCAAACAGTTCATGGGTATGGTCTGTAGTCACCTGGCAGGTTATTGTACTCCCATGCCATCAGCTGTTGACAGGCCTTCTCCCCTCTGCTGACTCTAGCATGTGAGAAGTAACTCTTTGTCTGTGTTAGCAGTGTTACTTCTTGGCAATTGAACCACCTCACATTTTAAACTGAATAATAATGTTTCATTTTAAAAACTTGTAATTTTTCGAAAGAGGGGATTTAAATACTATCATTGACATTGGTCTCTTTACGGCCCTTTGGTAATTGAGTCAAACTTGGCACTTGCCGTGAGTTACAGGTGCTCGGTGCTTGTGCATTATTTGGCGACAAAGCAGTTTTGTTTTGTAAAGGCCTACCAGGATATCAGATTACTCAGAAGACATATTTCTGTTGAAGTGAAAAGATGTTTCAAATACTTCGACTTTCCGCAAGAAGCCACAAAAAAAATTTACTTTGCGCTCGGTTGCTGCGTAATATTTAAACATTTATGATGACAATGGGAGGTCAAGTTCTCATGTGTGGGGTGTAATTTTATTTGGGAGATGTCTTATTAATGAATTTAATTAATATTATATGCAGAAATAAGGTGCATTTTATACCAGAGACAATGGCAACATGCACATTTTTTGCTGGCACTTAGTTTTCATTAATTTATGTGTTAGAAATGTATTTACAAAATATCATGATTTAAAAATTAGTCTTGAAAAAGTTATGATTGAATTAAATTTTTTACGTTTGAAATACTTGCCAAAACGCGTCTGTCGCGCCTGTACACTCTGTGACGTCACAAGTTAGATACAACCTCAGCTGCCGTGTTTGTTTACTTCAGCTGTTATGCGTATTTGGTTAAATATAAATATTTTCAAGCAATGAAAAGAGAAAATAAATAGTCAAGTATACCAAAATCATTGAAATGGTTTATTGTGTCGCAGTGTACTAGTACATCTCGCAAAACACTTGATAAAATATTTGTTAGTTACAAAACACGAAACAAACAGAAAGACGTGGTTTAACGCAGTTAGGCGAGACATTAAAGATCTATAGCCAAAATTAGTTTTTTCTGTTTGCAAAGACCATTTTGACGTACGTAATTATATTTAAGGTGTTTATGTTTCCCCTATCTAGGCAGTTTTAACACTGAACTTCTTAATATCTACTATTTACATCTGACCTAACCTTCATTACAGTAGTATGGTATTGTTTAATATGCACCACAACGCGTTTAGGAATTCGTATGTGATGTAGACGTGAGCAAAAAAAAATATGTTAATGAATTTCAAAATGTTAAAGGCATATAAATATGTTTACAAACATTTAGCCACACAACGTAAATTTTACATTTTGTAAGCTTATACATTCCAAGTTAGGCCTAACATACAAAATTTGGTATACACATTTTTTATTAATTTAATATCATTTCTAACATTTGTTTCAAGAGCACAGCTATCATATTAAGGCTATATCCACATTGTATGCCTAAATAATATGTCACAATGTTAAGCCGTGAAAATTAAACATTAAATTATTTGGGTAGGGCTTAAGAGTCCCTTTTGCAAAAAGTTGGGTTTATATTATACCGTATTTTTTAAACACAGCAATTTCTAATAAATTTTAGTTGTTTTGATTTTTCTCTAGTTAGCTTTCATAAGCTTTCATAAGTTAAATAGGAACTTAATTTTTACTTTCAAAAAACTAAAATGCATGTGTTTAGAAATGTTTATCAAGGATGATCTTACTTTCATATTTGCCTTTCTCCTTTTTTCTAAGTTACTGAGAGGGACTTTACAAAAAATTACGAGGCCCACAAAATTGACACTAATTAGCCTACGCGTTTTATGCAATTAAACTTTGTTATTTTTATAACCCTTTCCCTTAAATAAACACAAAGAAGACAGCTTTGGAGAATAAAACAAATTCTTAAGCTTTCATTACGGATTTTCTTTACTGTATTTAATCTCATCCTAGGGATTAAGTGTTTCTCAAACTACCATATCTATATTTTCAGCTTGTGTGTACAGTTGTTATAGTTTAAAGATAAAGTGCAGACACATTTATCGTGACGTCAGAATAATAAAAGATATGTAAGGTACACAAAACAGAAGGAACAATGTGATAAGCAAGTTATTTTAAAAATATTTTTTTAGTTTGTAAACACTATATTTGAGGCCTCAATATAGCGATTATAAACGAGGTGGAATGCGGAAATACAGGTTTGCCGGCCGGCAGTGCGGCATTCCGCTCGCCACCCTCGAGAAGTCGTACAGTGTCTGGTAGAGATGTCACCATAATGCTCGTTATCTGACATTTATAAAGCAAAAAAAAATTTTTTATGAAAACTGAAACGTGGTGTAGAATCCGGAAATATTTGTAACCTTCCTTCTCAGCACAACATTACGTTTCATTTCTAAATAATGTAATTAATTTCTCATACATCAAGCATGGCGCGCGACAACACAGTACGCTCACTGCAGTCGCCGTCATTACAATTGTGTTATTCTTGTGAAACCTATTCCATATTTTAATGTCCTACTTTGAATCTTAGCAATCCCAAACATAAACACAGATGATAATAATAATATGTAAATCAATACAACGTACAAACAAATAAGTTTTAACATGTGATGTAGGCCTACAGTTGCTTTGAAGATCACGTTCTTACCTTTGTAATTTTACACCTCTTATTTCATGTTACACAAAACAATGGGAATTACAAGTAGCATATCGGTATCTACTCGTGGCAGATTGTTCGACTGCGCTTTCACAAAGTTGCCTTCCATTTTAGTGCTGTGTGTTTGCAACGGGCCGGAGCCGGCCGCCGGCGTATGACTAGTGACGTCAAACCAATCACAGTGTGTTCCTCATTCACGTGACAGTGGTTGTGAAAGTTACTGTTTTAATACTCAAATAACTTTGTTAAAACCGATTTTTATGCAAAAAAAAACAGCAAATTTTTATTTTCATACGCATATACAAATGTGTTTGTATAATTTTCAACAATATTGGCAAAATTTGCATGTGTTGCCCATTGAACGTGGACTTACAATGTTTAGTAAAACCTTGCAGCACTCAATGTTTTTAACATTGTGGGTCACTAGGGGAGGCTAAGTATACATACACCTCTTTTTCAAAAGACGACTGCCTATTAAAATAAATTAACATTCAATTTATAAAACATGTAATTTTTGTACTAGAGCAGGGTTGCCACTGTTCTTTAAACATAAATCCTTGATCAAGCTCCCAAAAATCGTTAAACCACAATGTAAGTATCGTTAACAATAACTCACAATATTAATGGAGTAATTCTGCACATAAAATGATTTACATTATGATCATGTTTTCTTTACTTTACTTTTTAGAACAAAATTAGCAAACAAATATCACCGTACTTAGAAAAATAAGAAAATTATCTATGATTTATAAACTAGGCAAGAACAGTACATTGCATGTGTAAGATTTTATTAAGCAGTAACATGTAAGTGGAGTAATTTTTTTTTAATGGGGATGCTGTTAGCAATCAATTCTGAAATGGTCATGTCTCCATTGTTTTTTGTGACAAAAATACCAGTAAACTACATTTTTGTTACAAATTATTTTACAGAATAGGCCTGTGCTTTGTTTTACTAAAATTATGATTGATAGAAATGCTCCAAAATCAACCAACAATGTAACTTCCAACGTTTATTTTTAAAACTGCATAGCATGAGAATGTTAAAATATAGGTGGTTATAATAATTATTTTTAAAATCATCAAAGTTCCACATATTTGCACTTCAATTGAGTTTTGTTTACGATTACGTAATTCTTACAATGAATTTAGGTGGTGCATTTTTTTATATTCATCGTAACAACTTCCATGGAATTATTAGCATCTACTTTCCACAAATTGCTAACATGTTCGCTTCAAAATCACAGGGTCCAACTATAAGTTTTCACACACAGCAACTCTCTATTTGTTGTGCATATTTATTTATTTATTTATCTTTTGCACAACAAAAAGTAGCAAAATTTTTTGGTTTCCCGAAAACTTACAGCAACTTTCATAATTCTGTTTTGATAGCCACTCAATATAACTTCTGAGAATGAATGCATGTTCAGGACATTAAATAATGCATCTTGTTGGTGTTACAAAATGATTCTAGCAACTGTATTTTAAAATCACTGTGATTATATATCAGTTAAATAGCAGACAGTTTGGAGTCAAATAACCTAAATATTACTAGCTGCATTCCTGCAATGTGTGTGTTTTGTAGGCATCTGCTATTTTTAAGTTGCGTATAACGAAACTTTGGTCAACAAGAAATATATACTTCTTGACCTGCACGTTGCTGCACGAGAGGATGCACATTCTGTACTTCACACTTTATTAAAGTGTTGTATTATCTATTTCACAATGTTTTATTCATAAATTTATTCTCATTGAGTACCAATTGCAATGTGGTTCGTGTTCATAATTTTTGTGTTTTATTACTTTAGTGTAGCAAGATCGGCGAGCACAACCGATAAAAATGTGCTGTCAACTTTCCTCAACATTCAGTCGAAAGCACATAATCGATGAACTGTCACAACTCTTGTCGGAAGCTTAAGTTAATACCGTGAAACCAGTTTTTTACACTTTTCAAGGGGACTCCGTAAAAAAGTGTTAAAAGCGGGAAAGTGTAAATTCAGGGAAAACTTTCAAATTACCTTGTCTCCATTATTAGTTTTTCTCTTATTTAATAAACACTTCAGATGTGTAAAATTCAATAGAAAAATAAATAAGATAATATAGGTGTGTTTTTACTACATCACGTTTTCTTTTAGTAATTACGACTTATCATGTGAGACTTCACCTCAAAATATGTACAAAAAGAAGATTGCCAAACAGTCACCTCAAGCAACTTAAAGTGATTGTAAATTCAACCATTAGAGACAGTAAAAGCTTCACTGTCTAAACATGGAGCAGTTTTACACATTTTTAATACAATATTGTTCCGTCGATGGCAGATTGGCAACCGTGCGCCCCAAAATAACCTCTCAATATGAATACCATCCCATTTTTTTAATTTCCTTTCTTTGATATATATATATATATATATATATATGTTTTTTCTTTTCTTTATTTGTGTTTTTTGCTCTCTGTTCACATTGTGCAGCATTTTTTGCAACATTGTTGCCGTTTTTAAGTTTACCAATGGGAATTGTAGATCTTAATGCCAGATCAATGCAATTTCCAGCCAACTCCTCAGGCTTTGGTATTTTTTAATATTTATATTTAACAGAAAGTGTTTGCCAACGTTTCTTTACCATCACGCTAAACAAACTTGAGTTAATAAAAAACTAAAACTCTTCTAAACGTGATTTACGAAGCCACTTGGGGTATAGTGCTTAAGGTTACTTCCATACAACCCACAACTCGTGAAACGTTACAAACATGCCAATATGGTGTGCAGTCAAATGCTACTTGTACTTGCAGTGGCAATAAGATTCGACTATCACTGCCATCTTGCTTTCTCAGCGTTTACTGGGCTCGGATCGCAGTCCCGATCACAGCACACGCTCTTCCAAGTTGCAGTAGCGTGAAGTTCCATGAACTCTTTATTACTGTCTGTAGCATTGACAATGGTATTGACGTTTTTTGTGTTTTGGATGTGACGTAAAACGTAGGAACAACAAAATTTCTGCAATGTTATTTGCGGGAAAATAATGCATTTACCTTATAGGGGAATAAACAGGCCATGGAATAAAGAGTGCAACAAATGGGAAAACGTAAATGCCAGGAATGTAAAAATGGGCTTCTGTTGTAATAATAGTACGTATTTGAAACTTGCAACACATGTACGTATGTTAGACTGTTCAAAGTTCTCGCAAAACTTGATTGTACAATAGACTTGCGATTCTACGACCTTTCCTGGTTCCCAGGAAAAGGGTTGTTATTTTGAAGAGGTGGTTATTCAAAGAATTTTTTCAATTTAATTAGTTTTGTGGTTTCCTAAAAAAGGGTTGTTATTTCGAGTGGGTCGCTATTTCAGGGGTCTTAGAAATGAGAGTTGACTTTAGTTCAAATTATTGCCACAGTTTAGTCTGTTTGTAAACAACTGTCCATGCATAGGAGAGAAAACCAGTGATTTTTCCCTTAAATCCATTAATACTTTTGGTGGTATGAAAATCCATAAAAACTAATAAGATCTGTGAAAACAGTAGTCCTGCGCTAGAGATGATTAAACACAGACGTCGTGCAAAAATTTCAAATTTTGAAGTATAGAGGCCAGGGGTGTATCAACATGGATCCAAAAGTTCCCAAAATATCTATAGCGACTGACATGTCATAAAACGTTATTCCTGGAAACGTGGAAACTGTGAGGGGTTATTTTAGTAAGCTTATATTATACTGCAGTAGCATGAAATGCTAGACAGTTGAATGTCGTGGTGTTCTGACTGAACGCTTACAAAATGTTACGTACAAGTTACAACATACAAAACTCAATCAAATTGGAAAACAGCCTGTATGTATTACTCGCATCTGTACAAACAGCAACATATTTATCAAATTTTATTCTTTTGATAAAGTTAAAACTTTCCAAGTTTTTACATGTTTAATGTTATTTCCGTATGAACAAAATATTCCACTGCTTTATCAATACAGTATGCAGTTCACATTGATAATTACCTCATAAGAAGAACCGCAAATCAATGCCTTCTCACAATAGACGTTCAACTAAGTCCCCCCTTCCCTCCTCATGATCTAAGACTGTTGAGAATGCTAAATGTATTGTATGTATGTCAGTCTTTGCTGACTCCTACAGGTGCCTTGGGATCATGATTTGATCATGGTATGGCCACTGTAAACTATGCTTTTCTTCCATTTTTTTAATTGTTCCTCCTATCCCTTCGCAAGCACTTTTTCCGTGTGAGGTAACAAAAAAAGTGGCACTCGGCTTCAACACTAAAATCCTCATAATGCCAGCACACATTGGAAAAATTTAACAGATTCTTGTACTGAGTTGCACATCTATCTGAAAAGTAATACAACTTAGAAGGTTTCTTTCTTTCCATTTTGTGACTTGGGGAAAGAAGTCAGTTTTTTTTTAAACTAGTGCACAGCAAGAGTGTCATGAACAACAAAGCTGATATGGTCAGTACTTCCAGTTTGAGGATTCCTAAAGTAAATTACTAAAGGGTGAATGGTTGCTTCAGAGTTATTCCAGTGAAATGACTGAAATTCAGCTTGCAAGATGAATGCATAATTTTCTGTAAAATATAGGATTACCAGAAGAGTGTTTTGCTACAGTAGGAGGTTTTCTCTTACATGTTTCAAAAATGAAGACAAGACTACTGCTTTGCTATGAAAGAATGACGCACAAGTACTTGTTTCTCAGCAAACGATTCCACATATATTTCTGCTTGTTCACTTACAGTTTCTAAATGGCATCTGTCAGTAGCCATTTATAGTAAGCGACAGTTTCAATGCCAGTTTCATAGAAAACCTCTTGAAGGTTGTTTGCTAATGATACAACTGCTGGGCATTCTTGGAATTCATTGAAATAGCACTCTGCAGTAGACTCTGGACAGACGCAAGCATTGATGCAACCCTTATAATCTTGAAGAAGAATAGCAGAATCTCATATGGCAGGCAGTTTACAAAATGCTGTTAAGCTTAATATTTTGATGCACAGAACACACGTACACAGTGTGGGTACAACTAGTTCCAGTCAAGATGCAATTTTTAGGGCATAACTCACAAAACACTTGGAAATCCCTACTTTGAGTCCTGGATTCTGTTCTTTAAACAATTTATAAACTTCTCCTGTGTTGTTTAATACTAATCTTTTTTGGGGGGTGCATTTTGACACCATCTTTTTTAATGAATTTAAAGTCTTTTTTTTCTGGCATGACACAGCTAATTTCATCTCTTTCTCTCAATTAAAGTGCCCACCTCATATATATATATATATATATATATATATATATATATATATATATA
>NQII01000077.1:1315694-1328038 GCA_002778355.1 Clitarchus hookeri | reverse complement strand
ATATATATATATATATATATATATATATATATATATATATATATAGTAATGTTTTGATATAATAAATAGTTACATTAATAAATGTAGATAACACAAATATTTATTAATATTTTGACGTATGATGGCTGTGCTGCTACGGGAGCAAGGTTTCGGTGCGTGTCAGGCCAGGGTCACCGGAGGTTGAGCAAAGCTCCTAATGGGGTGGAGTTTACAGTAGCTGGTGTTTGGCTCTAATAGGTCCCTTGAGAAGGGATGGATGGGTAGGCCGTCAGCTGGGTATGGATCTGGTAGGGCGAGGTGAGGCCTATTGATGGTGGGAGTAAATGCAGTCGCTGGCTTACCTTTTGGTGAACCTCTCCCCGGGTTGACTGGTTGACAGTGTCTGTCACTGTAATGCTGAGGTGTGTGTTGGGGCAACCGGCTGCAGGGGTGTCCAGTGGTGGCTTATCTATAGCATTGGGCGTTGCCCTTCATAGGAGACTGGTTGCTGGCAGTTCGTGGATGGAGTCGTGGCGATCTCTAGGGCCACTGGCAGGTCCAGCCAGAGGCGGATGACGATGGGATGGGCTGCTCAAGGTGTCTTGATAATGGGGACCAAAGAGGTCAGTGGGTGGGGCTGTGAGGTGAGGCCTCGTCAGCTGTCTGGAAGCTTGAGCTCGCTTTCGGTGGTAAGGGGGGTTACGGCTGGGTTCAGTTGGTTGCCCTAGAGGTTCGCTAGTCGAGAAGATGGCTACACCCTTGCGGTTGCTTCACTGCATACCCCTTCTGTGGGTGAATGACATGGGCAATGAGGTATTACGGTTCACTTTCCCCAAGGGTGAGGCAGGTGACTGTTCCCTAGCTAATGTGTACTAAGAGATGGATAGGTCACATTTTGTTAGGTCTGTCACTCCATTCGGCGGGTCTATACGCGGTGAATGGAGTGGGTTAACTGACTCAGGTGGCCTAACCGCTTCGTCTTGTAGTCTTTCTGGTAAGGACTCTACCGTACTGCGCACCAGGTACATCTCACACTATGTACCCTGTCTACAGTATGGGTGGCCTATGAGTCTATGAGTGTGTGGGTTTGATCAATGGGACGGGGTCTTACTCTAAATTCGGAAAGATGATCAAATACAGCTGTTTCTGCCGCTCCCTTGAGGGGTGACGCTTACCAGAGCTGGTGATAAGTTACACTGTTCACTCTGGAAATTGTACGTAGAGGTTAAAACATAACGTGTTAATTTTAGCAAAAATATATACAGTGGTCCGTACTATCTCCTGGGCTCATCAATTTCTCAGTAACCTCGGAAGTTATGCTAAGGACAGGTGAAGATGCCTGTTACACTAAAAGAGCAAAGACTAGGCTATACAATGAAAGAAACTAAAGTCTTAAACTGAAGGTATGCTGTAGGTTCTGAAAAGACTCCGGTTACCATTAAGATGCAAGAGTGTGTTGGTTCGATGTCTATAGTCAATGCAGTGGTTGACTCTTAGGGGCCAGCGGTGGCAATCGCTGGTAGGCGTTGAGTTGCTTTGCAAGTAGGGCTTCTCGAGAGAAGGAGGGAGCAGAGCTTCAGCAAAAGTTGTGCTGGAACAAACTGCTGGAATCAACTCTCGTTCCTTCGAGGTGCACATCTTTTATACACCTGGTTGGGGGTGCTTTGGTTCTCAACGTCTGCTGGAGTTGGCTTCAGGCACAACCCCTTTCTTCCTCGCCAGCACGGCCTGGATGCGGCAATTGCAAAAGACTGGAGAATAGTTTTCCTTGTAATGTAGGCAAGTATCTGGCACGCTCTTAGGGGCAACTTACTTACGTTGCTTCGCTTGGCATTTCTTCTCACGGGCAATTATTATGCACGTATGCTCTGGCTAATTATTTTTTGGTATTCATCTCAGTCCCTCCTTGTTTCTTACGTCTCTTGGGATGCCTGTGGGGTCTGGATGCTGATGGTATCGTGGTTCATGTCTCACTTTGTTACGTAAAGTCGCACGTGATGATGCGCAGTCGGAAAAAATTACTTTTTTCTTTTTGCGTTTGGATCTGTTGATTATTATTACTATTATTGCACAAAAGTAAAAATTAAAAAAAAAATGTGTGGAATAATGTCAGTTCATATTCTCATATTCATATTCTTTTAAAGATATTTATATAAAAAATTTAACAGAAAAGATAACTTGCTTTGTTAGTTGAATCCAGTATCTGCCCAAATGAAATTATTTAGTATAACTACAGATTTACAGTGGTGATATGTTACAAGTAAATATAAAAAACTGACACAAACATATTGCACAAGTATTAGCCTCTGTGCGAAACGCCGCTCTTTTTTTTATACTGAATGTGTTAGAATTTTTGTGATATATAATTAAGCATTTGAATGGTGGCATGTGTCTGTTACCTGAACCAGTTTGAGGTGATGTTCTGATGGCTGGTGTGTGCAGGTTACCCAATATGAAAGCTGTAGTGGTCCCTAGCACACACACATTGCATTTTGCATTTGTCAGTGGTGAGCAATGTACTGGCACACGAAACCTTTTTATTATAGTAAACATAATTTCAACATTGACTTTTACCATAAAAATAATTGAAACACCTGTGTTGTTACGCAAAGTGACCATTTACTGAAATTGTTGCAGCTCTCAAACTCAAAATTTAACAAAATTGTAAATGTATTTCTGTTTTACTTGATAGACATTATCTATTCAAATATTGGCAAATGAAAAAATTCTTGTTTAATTATTTATATTTTAATATGCCTGGGTTACAAGAGAAAGTATTATTCAAGTGTTCTCAAAATAAGTTAAAATGTGTTTGCCACTTTAAATGAACAGTAATCCGAAAGAAAAATGTTCCATTATCAAAATGTCTGCTAGCCCAAGACGAATCACATAAGTCTCTACAGGGTCTGGACATAGGTACTTTAGTGATGAGCGAGTTTGATTTTCACAGCTTCGAGTCAAGTTGTTTGAAACTTGAGTCGAGTCAAGTCGAATTTCAAGTTGTATGAAAGTCGAGGTCAGTATAATATTTTTTAGTTAAAATCGAGTTTTCGCCATAAATGTAAATGTGTACCCATGTACATGGCCTCTTACGACCTTCCTCCCCCTCTTATAGTCGCAGTTTATCAAGAAAAATTTGGGATTAGTTTCTACCAATAAGAATAATTCTTTGCCAGTGTGAGTGATTCACAGCACTACTTTCTCCGGGGTAGAGTGGGAGGGTAAAGGCTCTGCTACAATCAGCCGCTCTGCTACAATCAGCCGTGCAGTGCCGATCCCTCAATGAAATACTGATGGTCAGCTGGTGAGGATAGTTCTTTTGGCCCAATAGATGGCAGAATAATTGCCAAGTTTTTTTTTACTTGTTAATGTCAGTTTCGCGAATATTTATTTTGTGTTAATTGTTTATTTCCGTAAACACGCACATTGTAATTCTTTGCATTATTTGTTTTTAATATTTTTAGGTAGTTTATAAATTGAGACATTGTAACTTGTTTATTTTTATTTGGTTCCATGAAAGTTGAAGTTACGGTTAGCTACTGGCCTTTGTGATGTGTATAACTACTTACGCGCACATGCAATTTACGAATCTACATTTCATTGGCTCACGACTTGTGACGCACATCACTTGGCCAATCACAAGCAGAGTGCTGGTCTGCTGTCAACCAGAGATAAAAGTTGAAGCAGTTCACCAGCACAGCACTGCACTACACACCAGCAATGACATCATGGTCATGTGGGCCAATCAAAGTCCAGAATAGTGCCGGCACTGCACTGCAGACGACCGCCCATTGTATTAGTGCCTTAACAGTATTCCGTCTCGCCGCCGGGCCAGCAGACAAGCAGTCTACAAATGAAAAGTTTTTGTTGTATAATAGTTGTGAGCGGACTAGCAGCCCTCATTTAAAATTTTGGTTACCTAATAGTTTTTTTTTTTTAACATCTGTTTTTAAAACAGTAATTAAATGAGAAAAACAATGACAAGTTTACTGTTAGGCATATATCTGCTGAAGGTGTGACTGCCAAGATACAAAGGCTTTTCATGTTTAAATACCTTGCATCCTATGGTCGTACGTATTTGTGTCGTGCTGAGACTGTACCTGTCAACCTTGAAAAGGGTCCCATTATCTGTTGTCACTTTGCGGGGAAGTAAAATGGCTCAAGTCACGAATATAACCACCATCAGATTTTATTACAGCCGAATATCACAAACGCCAACCAAGTGTCAAAGCATGTAGCAGAGTTATTGTTTTCATTCCGGTGCAACTTATGCGGTTTAGTAATGTAAAATTATTGATTTGCAAGTCATGTAAAGTAATTGTTTGGTGTGAACACTGTCTAAAAAGGATGTAAATATTTCTTGTTTATAACCTAAAAGCACCATGACTCGACTTGCGCGTTCAGTAGCTCGAATGTCTACTCTACTCAAGCTACAAGTCCATTTTTGTTGACTCAATTTTTCGAGACTCGAACCATCACTAAAAAAATGTTTCTTCTGCATAAATTAAACAAAACATCTCAAAACGTTGTATAATTAAGGAACTGTCCTAATTTCCGATGACTGATGCAGCAAACCAAGTCTAATCCACAAAGAAAAACCTTATCTGCGGGCTAGCAAAATATATAAACATTATAGTTTTGTTTGCTGTATTATAATTTTTTTTGTGATTATATTTATAAATGTATGCTGATTGCTGTGTCAATCAAGCTTTATTGCCCAATCTGAAAACTAATGATATTACTTAAAGAAATTACAGAAATTTAATATCAATGAAAAACTATTTCTGAAGGCAAACAGTACTCTGAAAGAAAATAATTCATAAGTGAAATCCGTATGAAGTAACAGACTTGAAAAATACACTTGCCCATAAGTAAATAATTGTATCACGAAATGTTGTATAATTAATTGTATCTCAGGTAGGAAACCATCCCTTCCCCACCCCCTTTTTACAGGAAGGGCATGAATAGAGTGGTAAATTATTCTACGTAATTAACACACATTATGGTCTGTAACAAATGACCGTAGTAATGCAACTTATTTTATAACACGCAGTGCAAACTGGTATGTGCACTATAGTTTGTATTCCTTCCGTGGATGTGGCCATCTATATCTACCATGCTGACCACAGAGGAAAGGACGTCTGTGGTATTAACAAAAAACTGTGTGAATGTTACCTCAAGAAAGGGATAAGTATATTGCAATTATATCCGCGCTCCTGTTACAGTCATTGTAGTTGTTTATTCTTACGAGATCGTAATTGCAGCCAGTTATATTGAACAGTCCTGTGCTGCGCTGCATGAAATACATTGCATACTTTCTCATGTCGACGTAAACTTTGTAAGGAAACTGATTCCCCTATATTGTGTTGAGAGTAGTATTTATATCCAGCTGCCCTAATAACATTGTTCTGGCCTGATGCAAGAACACTGAGAATGATTTTCATGAAATTTTCACTGGCATGTAGACCTTAAATCAACTTCATGACTATTATCAGCACATTTTATCAATAAAGAATTGAGCACTCTATGATTTAATTTATTTGTACAAGGAATTCTTTGGAAATTAGTTGCCAAAGATATTTTTGTAACATTACAATTAAATTATTAAATTATACTAAATGTCACATAACCTTAGTGTAGAATGTGCTAAACTAGAGATATTTTTTGTTAGATATTTTTGCCATTCTAGACAGATTTCTATTCAAAAATAATTGCTGGGTTACATTACATTTGACGCAGCTCGCGTGAGTTTATTCCTGTTATACTGGGCCTCATGATAGGCGGTCAATTGAACTTGAGGTATATTACTGCAGGCTTATCTAGGCCTCACGTTGGGTAGGAAATTAACTCAACGCAGGTACCGCCACTGTAGAAGACATGGTGGCTTATATGGTCAGAGTTAATGTCCCCCAGGCACCGACTATAAAGTACGTGAGGGTTGTGGGAATTGTAATGAGGTAGACTATCACTGTTGTATTTTGAAGTACGAATATATTGTCTCGTATATATTCACAAATACACAACATCAAAACTTTCGAGGTGTGGTACTGTCATAGTTTGTTTACTCGTATTCACGGGGAGAATTCGTGGTTGAGTGGGGCTTCTTTGGACGACGAATTCTATACTTAACTCAGCGGTGAGTGTTGGTAGGCTGTCATCTGGGAATGAGTTCCAGCGAAGTGGTAGGCCGTGGAAGCCGGCCCGCCGGTGCTGATTCTCCCTGGGCTGCTGTTCGGACTCGTACTCACGTCTTCTCGCGATTTCTTCCCGCAACTCTTCCCTTGGCTCGGTGATGATCAACTGTCCCCCCTCTACTCTCGAAACGGGGTTTTTATGCTTGCAAGCCCCCCAGTCTTAATTGTCGGCACGTGGCGCCTTGTAGGGGTGGGAAGGAGGGGAGGGGTGAAGTGGAATAGCTCCGAACAAAGCCTTCCACCACACGTGTCCTCGCTTAATTGTCGGCACGTGGCGCCTTGTAGGGGTGGGAAGGAGGGGAGGGGCGGGGGTAATACCTCGGCACCAATACAGCTCGTCAGTATTTCTTCCGTGGTGCGTATTTTCTGCGTTCAGGCGAACTACACGTGATAATTTGCTGATAACTCGAAAAAGCCCTGCACTCCACAGATCTCGCGGTGGGCGAGAGGTGTCCGGGGTGAAGGGGGTGAAGGGGGAAGGCCTACGCTTCAGCTCCACGTGTACCAAAATTTTCCACCTGCCTGTGGTCCCACGTGCCGTCTCGTAGGCGCCAGCGAAGTGCGCTAGGCGGGGGGGGTGTGAGGGGGTGATGGATGTGAGCCAATGTCGTGCTATAATGCCTAAACCGGCACGCGACACATTGTTTAGATATATATCATTATAAATCCTGTTAACCTATTTTAATGCAATATAGCTGACTGCTATTTTCTAAGTCTACATTAATTTATTCTTCTCACCTTTTTTAAAAAAAAAATTAAAATGCTCGTACAAAAGAGCATGTGAGAAATTATGGCTGGAGAATTATTGGATTAAAACCAATGTGTACATATTACCGAATGGTGGTATGAGGTGATCACTAACCGTTTACACATACGCATCGAAACACAATCACTTAGATATTTTGAAGTGGTATTTGTAAAGTGAAATTCATACTCCAACCTGGCAAAGACTAGGAAAAATCTTCAAGTGAATTAAAACTGTAACTTTATGTGTAAACTCTGTGAAAATTCGTATTTCTGAGCGGCTAAAGCAGCACGCAACAGCTTTGTAAATAAAAATCACTAAACATTCTTAACTCATGTGGTTGTTACCTGTGCAGTTTATGGAGTGGAGAGATTTGGGTGGCTCTTAACATCGATGTCTTGAGATGTTTATGTACACAGTGTTTATGAACACTCTGCAAAATCTTCTCTATTCATGTAACTACATGCAAGTCACATTACAGAATTATACACATACTGCTTCTTGATTTTTGTTAATGTTTTAGTGTTATAGTTACAGAAGTATCCTTAAAACTATGTTTCTGTGTTTTATTTCAGGCCACTTATTAAACTAATTTCATACACTCCAGTTATATCATAAAACAGCCACTGTCTCAATAATGTTATTTCTCATAAGACTAGAAAATGCTCCTAGGAATATGTTTCAACAGACATATGAGGTGTGTTCAAAAAATCTACGTACATTCGATTATCGATTGTTTTTATTGTTATGTTGGTACACATGTCCCCAACATATGTTGACATTATCAACCATTTTGCGTTGTTAATTTGTTTGTGACAGATATAAAGGTTAGACGTGTTTTGGTGTGCTTGACGATTTTTTGCTATCGCAAACAATCAATCAAAGAATCTGTATTAACAACACAGTAATCATGCCTCAGCCACCGTATTCACAGGACGTGGACCCCTGCGACTTGTTCCTGTTCCCAAAACTGAAGAGACCCATGAAAGGACAGAGGTTTGCCACGATTGAGGAGATAAAGACCTGGGAGACTTCAATGCCATACCAAAATGTGCATATCATAAGTGCTTCGAGGATTGACAAAAAGTGCTGGCACAAGTGTATTATATCTGAGGGGATTACTTTGATGAATACATACATATTTATCGAGACAAAGTCACAAAATAACAAGTCACCGTATTTGTTCAGTATAATTTGTTAGAAAATGAATTTGTTGATATTTCCCCTTTGAGACCCAACCACACGCATTTATACATTTTCAAAAAATTATTATAGTTAAGAAACAAATTACCTATTTTATATATATGTATATATGTGTGTATATATATATATATATATATATATATATATAACTCAGAGTTATTATGAAATATGTATTTTAAGTAAGCCAAAATGTACTACTATAGATTTTTCTAGATAATGTAATAATATTGTGAGGTATATTCTGTGCAGTAATAAGTTACTGAAATATTAGTGATGAGGAACAGTCAGCCCCTACAGCTTCATTCTCCAACCCCAGTGCAAAGTAGGACCTGCTGGCTGGCACAAGTAGAACTGGTCTGACGAATTTCTCCCCGTCCCCAACCCTAGCTCCTGACAGGACTGCCACTACGAAGTACAATAGGTGACAGTTGCTGCATTACGCTATGTAGCACTAGTTGTCGTGCAGAGCGAAGAGCGATGCATCCATCTTCTCACATTGCCCGTAGACAACTGAAAAGGAAAATGAGGCGCAGCGGCTTATGTAGCGCTTCCACGCGCTATGTCATGTGTTAGGACTGTTAATGGAATGTGCCTGTAACATATTCTACTGTTAAAAATGAAATTGCTAGCACAAGCGAAAGACGGGAAACTGGGAAGTTCCTCATGAAGCCAGCCTCTCAGGAGCGTGGGAGGTGCTGCGATTCTGGCCAGTGTAGAAGTAAGTATTCGTTGCGGGGACGTCTTGTATGGTGGTGAGGTACATCACTAAGAAGCGTGTGTTGATCGTGGACCATGGCCATAGTAATTTATTAATTTCTGCATTAAGAGCCAACAATTAAGCATCCCCAGTCATGCTACAGGGGGTTGTCACTACAAGTCATTACGGGATAATTACTATATTATTTATTTATTGACTCTGAAGTAGCAGAGGCATAACCCACATAGACAATAGACATTACCTCAATTAATATACGATAGCAGTGATACCAGGGCGTAAGCAGAGTGCCACAACTGGAAAAGCCATCACAACTTTATTTTTTTTAATAAGTCAGAAGCAGAATGAAAGACATTTGTAAGATACAGAACCCCAACTGCTGAAAAATGATTTGGAATCTTTTAATATTTTAATTCTATACTAAAAAAAATCTAGTTTTATAAGGCATGAATACAATAGTGTACAATGAACTGTGTACGTTGAAATATTAAAATTTGACTTAACTTTAAAGTAAAAAATATTCTTGCTTCACACACTCCTACACAGTGTTATAACATATTTGGTCAAAATAATGTAACACCCAACATCAAGAAAGTCATTTCATGATTAATTACACAGACCATATAAATAAATGTTGTACCAATAAAAATTATGAGCTATTGATGAAAATGTAATAATTACGGACATACAATGTTAAATACACTGAACCAAAGCATAATTTTAACAAAAATATATTTTCCCACTATTAGCCGGTTTTATTTAGGTCCAGTAAACACATTTCAAATGGCTTATTTCATCAGCAAACAATGAATGTAACCTCCAAGCATTATGAGCAGCCTTATTGACCTGGTTCCATTTCCAGTTGCTACTTTCAAGGAAGATTGCACAAGGGAACAGAATAACCACCATAAACTTGGTTAGCCAATCAATGCACGTAATATCGGAACATGTCTCCAGACTTTTATGATTCTTGAATAAATCGTGCAGACCTTAAGTTTTCATGAGCACAGCTCAGATTTTACAATTGTTATGTCACCTCGAATTTGAATAATTTGCGGCACTGACAGTTAAATGATTAAATTGAGGGCTTTAAATACCATGTACGGATATGGTGACATGCAAGAAAAAATTTCAGTGCAATCGACAATTGAAACATAGAAAAACACGGCACTCGTGCCGAGTGCAGGGTCTGGAGAATGGGCACACTTCTCCATTGCACATTGAGTGCAGCACAGTGCAGTAACATAACTTTTACATGCACTCGTAGACTAGTTGAGGGCACAGTTGAAAATCTTTTAGCTTTCTAACTTGACTTGCATCATGTCCCTGCCAGCAGTTCACGCCAACATGAAACATTTGTGCTCCAGACCATATGCAGTTGATACGCAAGACTGGCCGGAAGTATAAGCCATTTACAGTAAAGTGAGCACTTTTTGAAGTCCTCTCACTTAGAATAATAGTCAATAAATATATTTTATTGTAGCCTTGGTTGTTAACTTTCGAGCCGGGTGAAATATATACACTGTGTTTATTACTTCAAGGGCAATATTTATTTTAAAAAGTGGTGGCAGGATAAAAAAATGACTGTTAGGAAAAAAGTAACTAGGGCCTCAAAAGTGCTGACTTTACCGTGAACAGCCTATAAAATGAAATACGAGGTACACTCATGGGCCTACAGCGCAGGATCAGAACCACTTGCAGGTAAAATTCATTAAATTTTGTATTCAACCTATAGGAGAACTGAACAATAACAAAGTGTGAAGATAAGTTTTAATGTATACAGATAAACTTATTGTATTCAATTTATTTAAGGTTAGTAAATATGTAACAAATTATTCCTTTTTTTTTTACATTAATATGTGGTGATTGTGATATGTTTGGAAAATACTTTAATTAAATAACTTGTGGCGCTAAAAGCCAAAACATTATGGCGTGCTGCAGGATAATAGTAACCTACGGTCGTTAAAAGAACGTCAACAACTGTGGTGGGCGGCCGGATTCCGCCGTTTTGCATCACAGAGACGCTACTCCCTCAGTGCGGGGGAGGTACAAGCCCTTGTGAGAGCTCTTGTCCTCCCAGTCATATAGCATTTCTAGCACCCAGGTTGGGGACAGCTAGCCTGTCCCGCCTGGCTGTTGATCAAATTGTTATTCTGCGGCAAGCCAGTAGTCTGTTTTGTCGAAGGACCCCTGGGTAGCGCCAGGGGACCTGGTACCCATAACTGTTTCCTCTCCTTCCCTGCCCCCTGCCTGTGGGGGGGAAAGAAAAGGAATGGTTTCTAAAATAACAATAACAATAATAATAATAGTTATTTGATTTTGGTATTTGTTTGAATATATAAATATAAAATAAATTATATAATAAAATATTTAGTTAAAATATATGTGAGTATAATATATAAAAATATATACAAATATATCTGAAGTTATGTTGTGTTTGAACTCGTAATGTGTTGTGTGTTGTTTGAATTTAATATAAATTATCTGGAACCTACTGTGAACAATAACGATAGTTAATCCACATACATAAATGTTTTGTTGAGTCTACAAGTGTTTGTAGTTGCTTTGTTGTTGTTCAAGAGTGCGCGGAGCGTGCAGGCACCGGAGCTACAGGCCCAATGACTGGCGCAAACTAGTTTTTTTAAAGCGTCCCGGGCCGATCGGGTAACGCTCACGGGAGCGGGAGCTAGTAGAGTGCGGGTTATAGATGTGTTTTCTTTATGGAACTGGGAGACCCTAGCACAAACTGAGTTTGTTAAGTTATTTTCTTACTTTTAGGGCTTTTGTTCAATTATTTTTAAGCGTCATTTTAGGTCTTTTAATGCGTGTGTTGGTGTCTGGTTCATAATTACCGACGTCTCGAATGTTTAGTTTGAGTGGAACTTAATTTTATTACAAAACTTATTGTTTTGTTGGATTAATTTATTGTTGATAAGCTTCACTTTTAGTGTGTAGCGTAGATCGCAGAGTCTCGTGGACCTTGTGGCATCGCCAATTATTCTTAGATATTTGTTTTAAACTATTTGTAATTGATTTATTAGTTTTTTAGCTGCAATTCCCCACACTTCATTGTCATACATGAGGGCTGAGCGGACGATTGAATTGTATATTAGTAATTTTAGTCTTTTGTTTAATCTGTGGCATTTAAGCAGGGGATATAGTTTATTTGATTTTGCATATGCAAATGTATCTATTATTAGCCCTAGATATTTTGCAGTGTTAGAGAAGGGGATTTCTATATTATTATGTTTTAATGGTTTAGCTACGAACTTTCGTCTGCAGGTTAGAACTAAAGCCTGGCTTTTCTCGGCATTTATTTTTATCTTCCAGCGGTCAAACCACTGGTTCAGCTCGTCGAGCTGTATTTGTGTGTATATCTACTATATAAAAATAAGTCGGGTTTTCCTTCCTGACGCTATAACTCCAGAACGCACGAACCGATTTCCACGGTTTTGCATTCGTTGGAAAGGTCTCGGGCTCCGTGAGGTTTATAGCAAAGAAAATTCAG
>NQII01000077.1:1227337-1310245 GCA_002778355.1 Clitarchus hookeri | reverse complement strand
CCTCCCGAAACAAAATAAACACGCTCTCCAGTTACAATGTCCTACGTGAGTACAAGACTTACATTAACTAACATCACTTTTTCACTGCCTGCCATGAAATAAAACAATAGTCAAAATGTAAGAAAAATATGTGCATTGGATTTGTAGCATTTCTTTACAAACATTTGTTTTCTTCATTGGCAACAGCTGCGGCAGAAACATACATTGCAGCACTGTTTACGTTTTGCAATGAAGATAATTTGTGTTATGATGGTAATCTGTGTTCATATCTGCAGTTGAGGAATGATTTTAACCAGAACATGCCTACCCTTTAATATATTGTTTTGTGGATGGATAACTTTTTATTTCCTAGCAAATGGCACATTATAGGTTTACTGCCCGGTTTTATGTTAATTTTGATCGTAATGTGTGATTATATCTGCAGTTCTGAAAAATATACTTTTAATAGAAAAATGCATACATTGAAAAATAATATTTTGTGATTGAACTAAGTCTTATTTTCTAGCAAACTGTAAACAAAATGTCTCATCGGGCATGGTTTCTTAGGCCCATTCGCAGTCCCATTTTTATGCCAATTTTGATGGTAATGTGTGTTTATGTCTGCCATTTGGAGGCTCTCCTAGACTGTAAATATTGATTTACTCCATCCCTATCAGATACAGGAAAATAATCTTAATTTCTCTTCATCCTCTTGCTGTAGCATACAAATTTTTTAGCTTCTGGTTTTTCATTTATGAAAAAAGTTTAGTAGAACCTTTGTGGCTATCTAAGCAAGGAATATTGGTTTCCTAGTATTGAATTGTTGGAAAATACCTGTAAAAAAACCAAATTGTGTGTACTGTTTTATTTGTAACACCGCACAAAGTTTTTGCCTCCCAAGCCTGTTGTCCTAATAACCTTTACATATGAAAATAAACAGTATCTGGAAATGAACTTGTAATGAATCTGTTTGTTCACGGCCGTGTCAAAGATAGATATGCTTTATTCCTCCTTTCAGCAGTCCAGTCCAGTTTTATTATGTGGTCTCACAAAGGATGGTCTCTGGGCTAGCCAACTCTGGCATGTAACTTGAGCAACGTCAAGCTCCCCAGCAGGCATGCTTGGGTAAATACTGGAGACCTTGATAAAAGATGTTGGCTGGTGGTGGTTTTTTTTTATATAGATCTTACCCTATTCTTCTAAGTTGTGCAGAAGTGGTGAATAGAATTGCAACGGTCAGCGACCAAAATAGATGCAACAAACTTAGTTTTTTGCCTATTTCTTTAAAATTGGTGAATATTTTACTAAATTTTTTACGGTTCTCCAAAAGAAAGGTCTTTACTTCAAGGGTATTGTTATTATCAGGGTCGTTTTGTTGAGAGTTGACTGTAATTAGTAATTTATCATGGTTTAGTAGGAACTATGTTGATAATGTTTTGTTTACCATAATGGTGCTATTTGTTGATCAAAGTTGTAGTCTGCATTGCATTGCACGTACTTGCACAGCATTTCCACGAGACCATTATTATAAATAAGTAAATATTTATGTTAAATATGTGTGTGTGTAGTAGGGTCTTTTTAGTTGTGTTTGCATAGTTTATATATATATATATATATATATATATATATATATGTTGTGTGTGTGCAAATAGTATGAAGCCATCTCCTCAGTTTTCTTTGCAGCATCAGATTCATTACAAATGTGGTGATTTGGGATTTGGTAAATTAATATAATTGTAGTTATCTTCTAAAATCTAAATACTAAAGTATAGAATATGTCATAATTTTAGCATGCTATATTGTGTCATGTAACTTTTTAGTAAACTAAATTTGCCAACTGGAACACAGTCTCAGAATTATGTATGCTACATATTGTAGTAGTGAGATGCAGATAGTGTACGTGAAATGGTGCAGAGCAGTAGTGTGAGTGTGGTGTGTGTGCAGAGCGGGGCAGCACAGTACGTGCAGGACCTGATCTCATCCCCCACTCACTACCCACGGTGCAAGCATACCAGCGGCATGAGCTCTCCCTGCTGCGCATGGATGACTTACTGAAGCATGGGGTGTCGGGGGAGGGTCCACCTTGCCGTGATGCGCGCACCCTTTGTGAGCTGCTGCTGGACTTTGCCACGCGCCTCACTGCTGCCAAGCGCCACATCTTGGAGGACCCAGACCTGTACTGCGCACCGACGCCTGGCTCGGGACAGCTGACGGAGTTGTCGCGTGCGGAGCAGCGCCAACGCCGCAAGCGTGCGTGCGAGCGCCTCGCCATGGTGCCGGGCAAGTTGGACCATGCTACCGTCGCTGCCTGTCAGGTGGGACGGCATGCCCCTACGCCTGACCACGACCGCCTGCTGCTCGAGACTGTGCTGTAGGCCTTCAAGCGTGCAAGCCAAGTCGATACTAAAACACCAGCTCATCACCTCTCATGTGCCAACACCTTCTATCTATTGGTTTGCAGTCTAATAGTTTTTAATGCTTGTACTGTATTTTGCAATTTGGGGCAAGTATTCTTTCTGTGTGTTTATCTCAATCATTATTATATCATTATTGAAAACTAGGAAATGATCATAGTTACCATGGATGGACAGCTGTCTTAAGCGGAATCCATGAATGGAATTGTGATCATGGCTTGCTCTCGTACAGGAAGGTGCAATGTGGTGTGAGAAGAGCTACAGGACCCATGTTACGGTCTTGCAGCATCTATTTCTCACGGCAAATGGAATTGCTTTTGCAGATCAACAGGTTAGTCAGAGGTAATTAATAGTTACAGTAAATTTGTGGCAGTTGGTAGGACTGTCCCGATCATGATTGTTAATGATTCTGTCCACCATGTAGCAGTGACCTACCACACTAGATAGTACCAACTGCTGATTGCAGGAATCTATGTAACAGCAACACTGTAAACTAAAATATGAGCATCTCTTAGAATTTATTATTACATTTTACTAATTTTAAAAGTGTGTGAATTTATTTCACTTCTTGTGAAAAAATAGTAAAATTAACCTGGGGCATTATTTTGGAAAGTGTGCTAGCAAGTAAAAGCACTTGTGTATTGAATTCATTCACCAGAAATTTTTCTTATTTTAATACAATAATATATAATTTTACATGTATGCTGGAAACCTCTCCCAGCTGCCTTTTTCAACTGCATGTGGTAGTGTAATGGAGAAGAGTGTCTACTGATGAACAATGAGACTGTAGGTTTGAGTTGCACGTTGCGTGGATATTTAGGAATTTTGAGAAACACTAATATTTCAGTAACTTTCCTTCCTTTGTATTATTTGTGTTGCAAATGATTTTTGTACTGGTTATGTTGGAAATTAGATCCATAATAAGCCAATAGACTGGAAAGGACTTGAGGAATTTGAAGAAGAAGAGAACATTCCGATAGGTTTTGTGATCAGCAGGAATGAAAATAAATTAGCAAAAGTTAGTTAGATGTGAACTCTCTCAGTACAAATGAAAACCTGTCACATAGTTACAGCAAAATGGAACTGCTTCTTATTGCTAGTGGTTAGTTAAAGGAGGTAACAGGGACAGAATGGTTCACTACACTGTAAAAACTTGCAGTTTAGACAGATAATTTATCTATCTGGGTATTTTAAACACTGATCACTGTTCTTCATACTCTTCTCTAATAAAGTGTGACTTGAGAACGTATTTAAACATTGGTGAATTAGCTACCGGTGAAAAACTACCAGCAGGTAGACTGGCTTTGGAAGCTTCCAAATTTGTAGTCAGAGCAGCGTTAGCTTTGAGTACGCTACTGATAATGTAACAAGTAACAAGTTTTCTGGTCCCTGCCAAGAGGCTGTGCAGCATGTTTGTGGGTTTCTTGATGTATCTTACCTGTCAACATGTAATGTTGCACCATGTTTTCTGCCAAAGTCTCCTTCCTATTGCTTACTGTAGACATAATACATATGTGTGATGTTTCCATCCCTCTGCAGGTTGCCCTGCTCTGATCCTAATCTCTTGTGCCCTCTACCTCCACAGTTTCCTTGGTATTCATGTAGGTCAGTAATGAATTCATAAGCAAGTGTAAATGTGTACAGCTTAAAGATTTATATAAATACAACTTAACATTTGTGAATTGTCAATTTCCTAGATTTTGTAGAGAATGTGTTTTCATCATGGCAGACAGTGCAGAGTAGTTGTTCAGTGGGTATGTTTAAACCATAGTGTAAGTAGATAATAAAAAAGTTACGAAAATGATAAATAACCCAGTTGCAGGATGTAGTGTACAGTTAGTGTTTATATATAGTTGTGTTGTGTATCGCAGCTTTATAATGACGTGTTTAAAGGAGTATTCTTATTACACATTCGTACATTCCAAGTCATATGTAATGTTGGCTGTTACATGTCCTAGTGTCCATCCTTCACATGTAATGTTTCTGTTCGTCCAGGTTTTCCCTTATAGCAGTATTACGTTGCAGCCCGTTGCAGTGTCTGTCGATACATTGCCATAAACATGCATGCCAGATATAGTTCATTTATATAACTAAGTAGCTGTCTTTGTGTTATGTAAACCAATAGCTGGCTTTCTTAAGGACAAGCAGTAAGTGTATAACTTAATTAAGTTTGAATGTGATGCAATGTTTGAAAAAACCTTCATGTTTATATTTATGCTGTTTAGTAGTTTACGATGTTAAGTCTACAAGAGGAAAGCATAATCATCATGTCTTTTTTTCTATTCTTTTCGAGAACAAAGAATTTTTTAGCTTGTTTGTGATGCTCTGTGAAATTTTTCCAGCCTTTGTTAATATTGGTTATAAAACTTTAGTCAGCAGCAATGGCTTGACTATCTTTCCTTCGTTGCATTGCCTGCCAGTATGCAAGATTTCATCAGTAGTGTAGTTGTAGCAAATGACAAAAACTTTTTCGTGGTATATGTAAAATGTTATTCTATTTACATGCAGTATTAACAGAAGTCTTTCTGCAGTAATTAAACTGATGCAGATATAATTAAACCAATAATAATTGTAGTTATTTGATTAAGAAGCCTTACTAATTGTACAGTATGTTATAAACATGTATGTACTATTAAAACTACAGTGAAAAGAAAAATTGTTTCAAAGTGGAATTACAGAAATATTTAGCAAACCTGCAAAATAGGATTTAACCACAACTGTTAATGCTCGTAGTTCAGGCTTATAGTTTTATTTACTGGTTTAAGTAAAAAATGCAAGTTTTCATTAAAAAATATGAAGTTATTGAGGTGAAGAAAAAGGAGACTGCAATACACGAGACAGAAGGTCTGCTTGTAAAATAACTGTGGAAGAATGGCAAATACGAGGTTGCCAGTCTGTTTTATCTCTAAGTTAGACACAGTTTGTATTAATGTCTAATTGCAGGAATTTTATAGCATAAAAATTGAGAAACCTAAGTCTGACTTTGAGTAATATTATGCAGCATATTACTGGAGCACTTGATTTTGACTGAGTATTTTACCAATGCAGGTACAAAATACTTGGTTGATGTTTTACCCCAATTCTGATGATACGCGTGGAAGAAATTAAGTATCAGTCGGTTATGATACTGTATTGAGAACAATTCCCATCTACAACTTCTAGTAATTATTTCATGATTACTCACTTTAATATGCCCCAGTTGCCCCTGAATGAAAATGGTGGGGGGCGCACAAACATTTACATGTGTGTACGCATGCACGTGCACGTGTGAATTCGTGTCAGTGAAGGGGAAAGGAGGGAGCCACGCTAGTTACCCTTGGAAAGGTACCAGGAGAGAAGTACGAACATTTACATGTGTGTACGCATGCACGTGCATGTGTGAATTCGTGTCAGTGAAGGGGAAAGGAGGGAGCCACGCTAGTTACCCTTGGAAAGGTACCAGGAGAGAAGTGTGCTGTAAGACTTACAGCTAGCTCATTATCATGCATTGCTGGGTGGTGTCATTTTGTCATTTCAGTGGAGAAAAAAGGCATGTGATGTAACATATTTTATAAATATGAACAGCATAAAGTAAACTGTAACAACAGAACAGTAAATACATTTTTTATTAGTGCACTTTCACTTTTTATATGATAATGCAGGGAAATAATGTATGGAAATTAGCATATTACTAAATACGGTGTGTATGCAGTGAAAATAATTGTGTTAAACTTAATAGTGTATAATTGTCTTCTTGTATGTGATAATCCTATGCAAAGTTCCTGTTCAAGAACCATCGTCATTCGGAACTTTTGTTCTGGTACTGTTCATGCATCTGTGCAAGGGCATGCCACAGATTGTTATAGTTTAAATGTAATAAATCATTGCATAAGGTAAATAATTTATTAAAGGAAGCGCCTAATGTAAGCTATCAACATAACGGATTCCTTATATTTTGTATGTTGAAATCTTTTAAAAGTAATATAACATAAATTCATTTGTTTCAATCTCTTCGTTTAGTATGGGAGTAAATATCAATTTACAATATAGTTGGATGTATATACAAAAATAATACACTTACCACTATAAATAAACACATTATAAACAACAGAAGCTCTACAAAAATTTGATTTTCTACATGTTCCTACGAAAATAATTTATTTACACAAAGGAAAGTTAACAAAAATACACTGACATTTGCTTTATATAAAATCTTGTGGACTGGAACCTGTATACAAGCTCTGTTTAAAATATCAAATGAATAGGCCTTACTTTAGTGTAAATTAACTATTTTTTCTCATTTGACCATTGTATTGTTTATATATCATGGGGTGGTTATCGAGATTGTGGTGTTACATGAAACAATAACACTATGTCCTTAAGAGCAGTTATAACCTAGTATCTTGTTACATGAAATATAGGAATATATGTATCACATTTGTTGGCACACATGTTGTGATGTCAGTGGTGTTAGATACCTGTTTGTTTTAATTACACCAAGACATACTTAGCATACCCTCTTTTATAGTGTCGTGCAAATTGCAGACATTTTCCTTTTCTTTCGCTGGACACTAACTCCTACTTTTGTTACGCGTTGTTTTTCATCGTCCTGCATGTGTAGAACGTGCAGAAGCAGAACAATGTGACGACAGTGTGTGTCTGTCCGTGCGTGTGAGTGCAGTGGTTCCAACTGCTGCTGCCGCTCTGAGGAGCCATCGGACACACGGAATAAACTACTAGAAAATACATTTAAAAAGCAAGAGACTGTCGCAATAAAGTTACATTTAATTCAAATTTTTTTTTGTTTTAAAAGCAATGAAATTATCTACAACATTGTAAAACTGATTTATAGATTTTTTGTTAAAGAGTGATTCTGTTTGAACGTAAACATCAAACAGGAGCTTTCAAGACATTACAATTAATTTAAAATGAAAAGATTATTCCTTAAAAAAAAATTTACTGTGACCTGGATTTGTAAGTTTTAAGACAAATATTTTTGCGTACAAACTGGTTTTATGATTACTAGCCCTTAAAAAACCAACAGCAATGCCAGTGTGTTTATTCAAAACATATACATTGTGTTGACTTTGACTGCCTGTTACTGTATATACTGGCCTTCATATTTCAAATATCTGCAGTTGAAAGAAATTCCTTTGAATTCGTAGGTCAGATTCTGGTTAGGGGTGTGCATTACATAATAACTGTGGAGGGTAAAAATATACAATTTCATCCCCCCTGCACACAGTATTATTCAATACAAACAAAGTAAACTTTATTTTACTTTTGGCCGTCACCTGGAGATCAGCTGCTGTGAAAATGTTGTGATCTGCCTTCTGTAAGCACTTGCTTGTACTGTTAATCTGAGATATATTTTTAAAATTTAAAACAATGCAATAAACTTAGATTTTGAAAGTTGATTCAAAAGACTGTCCTAGTTCTTTTTCTCACTAAATATTCTTGTTATAACTTTTATGATTCTTGGAGGCCTTTTCATGAAACGTGGAAACTGGAGCTAGTCTATAAGTTGCTGGTTATAATCCATGTAAAGTTTTCATGTATGTATATGACACACACACGTGCGCACACACACACACACACACACACACACACACATATGTGTCCATATGTGTGTACATGAAAAACAACTTCAACAACAAAGTTTATATGTTTAAAAGAAGGGGAAAATCTAGTATTTCTCTTCTCATATATATATTTTTCTCCATTCCTCTCATTTTTTCACCTTTTACACACAATTTTGTCCTCTGTTCAGCCAATTGGCCCATTTAGCACGGCCCTGATTCTGGTATTGATTATACATTACCATTATTCGCGCACGGTGTGACATTATTCCTCTTAAATTCAGAGTAAAACTTCATTGAGTTATAAAGGCACATCCAATGGCAGTGAAATGGTTAAAGGCTAGTTTTGCTTCCACCTCTATTTTTAGTATCTTTGCATACAAAAAATAGTGTACATTTACTGCAGTAATATTGTTTTAGAAATGAAAAGCTGGAACGAATGCAAAATAAAGCTTTAACAGCTGCAAAGAAATTTTTTCTTATGTAAAATGCAGGTTTGCTAAAGTTATTACAGCTGCTTTGTAAGCTATTTTTATAGGGTTTGCAATTATCTTATTCCCAGCAAAACAAATTTAAATATGAATGTTAGCAGAAGTGAAAAGAAACAGGTATGAAATAAAACTTGTGTAATTAAATTAGTACCAACAGAGAACAATACTTCAAAGCTGTAATGAACTCATTGAAGAAAAGAATAAAAAAATAAAAATTGTTTTGTGCTGAAATTCCAAGTTTGTTTAGTTATTTCAGTTAATTAAAATATTTATTTTAATAATATAGCAACAAAGATAAAGTGGAGACACAAAAAAAATTTTAAGTTTAATAAACAAATACAACTTTCAGTATTCATATATCTAATTTTTTTTTAATTATTATTTTCAATGTACCGAACATTTATAGAATATTTACATAAATATGCAATTATTAAATTCTATCCCTGTGGGGTTCATTCATATCTTGTTGATATTACTTCTCTTTCACTCTGCCATTCAACCCCTATAAAGCAAAGGTAATACTGGAAATGATTAGTTGACTAAATAAAAACTTTGTCGTAAAGGCATCTTACAACAGACACCTGGTAATCTTGCGTCAATATTAATACGTATTTATGATTGAGTAATATTTTGTAATTTTATTACATCAAAGCCATGTACGAGTAATTTTCTTGCAGAGATGAAAACACATGTTTATTATGCTTTCCTCCTTTTGAATAGATTTCTTTCAAGTACAACTGAACTTGTGTCCGTTTCATATGAAACCATCAGTCTCGTGTACAAAATGAAATTCTAGTTTTCTGTAGCAGCAGCTTGCTGTAAATAGTTTTAAATACAATAGGTCAGAACTGTTTTAGAAATATAAGTATTCTGTTATTTTTATTTTAAGATAGAATTTTTTATTTATGTAATGCATTCATTAACTAATATTATGTTTAATGTAAAAAGTTCAGGTTGTGATGACTGTGAAAACAATTAATGTTTTTTTGAGAGCATTGATATGATTGTTTTTTATTTTTGACTCCTGATTGTTAGAGCTGAACGCAGTGTTGTACGTGGTACAGAGAGGAGAGATTGGGTTCGAACATTTAATGAATCTGCTATTATTTTGCTCTTCTACTAAGTACAAAATTATTTCTGCACAAATTCAAAGCTTTCCTCTATAATTTAATTTTATAGCTAATACTATAATTTGGAATGAATTATTATTAAAACACGAAGTTATTATTGTAAATAAAATTTATGACTCTCTAGTGTTATTGTTTTAATGGTTTTGTGTTAATTTCTATTTGTGTGTGTACATACAAAAAAAAATTTTATTGAGATATATGTAAATAAGTTGAGTACTGTGCAAAATTAAGATTATTTTTCTTTTAAGTGTGCGTAATTTCTGTTATTGTGTTTTTCCTGTACTAGACTGATTCTTGTGACTTATACCATCCAGTCACTTGCATATTTTCTGTACATTTTATACCAAAGTAGAGTGTTTTAGAAGACTGGTTGCTTTGCTTCCTTTGATTTTACAATTATTTTTTATTTATTGTATGCATTGTTACCTTAAACATAAAATGAAACTTCCCCTTCCCTAGTTTTTGGGTACTCGAAGTTGGACGTATGCTTGTTTGTTGAGAATTATGCTGTAGGCGGTTTTCAAGAAAATATTGATGCCCTTCATGTGTTTCCAATGTAAATCATGCAGGTTGTATAAGTGACTTGTCTTCTGAGCAATTTGGCACTTTGATGTGAATTGCTAGCATATTTTTAATTTTATTGAGGTTTACTCTTCTTTTTTGCTGTTAGAATATAGTGTTGTAATAAACAGTTACTGAAAGGTAATGTAATTATGCCCAGATACCAGAGGCAATAGCCAAATTAGATAATGGAAAGAAATGCAAAGTCCCCATAAAATGTAACTCCACAAATTATTATTTTTTTTTTTTTGCTAGAGGTTTGGTTTTACAAGAGTTTTGTGCTATCAAAAAAACTGTTCTTTATTATTTAATATATAAATTCTTATTAAGTTAGAAATAATAAATCATCACACATTTTTTTAATGTAATAATACATGGTGACCATATTTACCTCAATAGTGTCTGAGGATATTTGTTTGTACCTCTTTATCACAAAAATTAATCTCAAAATGTTATTTCGGCCTAGAATTAAGTATAAATAAAAGGGGTTTGTGGCGAAACTCAATGATCATATTTTTCATGGAGTATACCATATTTACCAGTGTTACCACCTGTCCACACACAAGAATTGCACCCCACATATTAAACACCCTTCCAAGAAAAATATTTCTGTGTACATATNTACCACCTGTCCACACACAAGAATTGCACCCCACATATTAAACACCCTTCCAAGAAAAATATTTCTGTGTACATATTAAGTTCAAAAAACTTATGTTTCAGTGCAAAACTGTATGGCACAAGCTATACAGTATTTACTTAAAATAAACACCCCCAATTTTTGGGGAACAGGGTTGGCATTACATTTGCAATGTCTGTTGTTTTGCCACTCAGCTGCTGCCTGTCCGTTGATGGACAATATGAACAGAAGCTGCCGGTCATCAAGTACAGTCTGAGCACGACACTAATACGTACAACCAGACAAGATATTTAAACACAGAAGGCCACTCGTATCTTGTGGCACATCACATCTTCAGCGTAAATATTCATAAAAAGTTAGCTTGGCTGTGGAAAACTTTAACAAAAACTTAAGATGTGAACTGTTCTCCTGCCGGCTGGCCACGCGCTTGTGGACCAGCGTGAAAGCCAAGCTCACACTCCACCTTCCTGAGCAAATATTTGCTTTGCTTCTGTTAATGTCACGTGGCTGACACCGTCCATGCAAGGAGCCATGCACTTGTCAGTGGGTGTGGAAAGGCAGTCTGTGTTATGANTGTCACGTGGCTGACACCGTCCATGCAAGGAGCCATGCACTTGTCAGTGGGTGTGGAAAGGCAGTCTGTGTTATGAAAAATCATACTATTTTCAGTCTTATCTTCTTCTCCAAAACTTGAAACTCGATGCAAGACCTGCACCCTTACTTTTCAAATTTGTTTCCGAGAAGAAATGTGTGGGTGGTAAATGGGTATGTATATGTAGTCACAATTCACATGATGTAGGGTTTGTCTGTTTTTGCTGTTGCAGTAGTAACAGAAAATATTATTTTCTGCTATGTTTGAAACATCATAAATGTAAACAAGATGTTATTGTGGAAACAAAGTTATGAACACACACATATAGGGAGTGGCAACATTTAACCTTTAACCATACATTTTGGAAAAATTTCCTCAGGGGAACCTTTTTTAGAAGGGGGAGGGTGCACACGCACATGTGTGTTTTTTTTTATTTATAATTTTTTTTTTTATATATAGATTACGCGTGCACATTTTTACAGCACTGCTTGCTACTTATTAATAAGGTAGGTTTCACCCACAGCGCCGTCATCTGCACAGAGTCTACCATGCACTTTGCTGCTTTCATCTTTGGCTCCTTACCTTATTACATCTGCTGTATTACTTGAGAGGCTGTCTCACCCCTTATACACAAATTATTCATTATAGTGTCATAACAGTGGAGTCAGGGTTATTACTGAAAATGTTTCATTGTAGAAGCATTATATTTCATAGTTCTGTGCACAGTTTTGTACCTGGTTGTCATTTAAAGGTGAGAATGAATTACAATACATAATTTTGTATTAAGTTAATTGTTTCATAAATATGCATTAGTTAATATATTATGTACGTAATGATGGGTAAAGCAATTAGCTAAGCTTCTATTGTAAAAAATTTTATTTAATCTTCCTATGTTTGAGTTAGGAAGAAATTAATAAAAAAAATTAATATGGCAGGTGATGAGGGCTGTTTAAGTTGAACTTGTTCTGTTTGGTTTTGAAATAAATTACTTATCTCCACATACATTTCATGATGCATCTTGTACTTAAAAACAGACGAATAACGTAATAAATTTTTGTGAAAACGACTACTGTCCTCCTACAATTCCTGGCAGGGTCGCTCCTTGATTTTCACGTGTGTGGGAATCGTGCTGGACAAAGCAGCTGCTATGTGGGCCCCTACATTCTGGCACTGCTCCATACTCACCTCACTTCACCCTCATCAGCTCTCAAGATCTCAGTGTTAAGAGCTACCGAAATCTCTCCGCTCCGTTCCTCGGAAACTATTTACAAACTTAGAATAGTTCAATGTTATGAGGAAACCAACAACATTGCAGTAATCTATGTCTTTAGTAATTACATATTTTTAAAAAAAAGCATGTAAAACAAAAACAAAAAAAATTGTTACTTCATTCAACTAGCGAGTTGTTTGATGTTCAAAAACCAACCATTTGGTACTGTTTGGTCAACTATGTATGGGGAAAAGTGTGCCGCATGGCTTTGCAATGTAAACAAATGTTTTGCATTAAGGCTCTCCTGACTGTACCTAACTACGTGAACTAAGTTCATATTAGAGATGTGTGTGAAGTACTAAACATTACTATTTCAGTCCACAATTCTTGAGTTTGTAACAACTAGAGTTCCCAAGTATTTAAATGGATAGTAATGCATTTTTTTTTCCAAGTGACTCTTGTGCAAATACTCATGATCAGCCTCTGTCCAGCTAAATATGAGGAAATGAAAGCCACAACATACAGCAAAGTATTGTTTTATTGAGAAAGAATATTTTTTTCAGAATTCAGTATTTAATGTTTATGACAAATATCCACATTTCCTGCAATAAGAAGAAATATTTTCTGGACATGTTGCACTAAACCAAACTGATTTTCAACGCTAATGTATATATGCCTCCTAATAATAGGTTAAATGTATGTTTACAAAGTTACTTGATATTTGTTTATTTGGCAGAGCATCCTTTAAATACTTCAGCGTAGGTGGTGGAACCAGTAGGTTAGTGGGGTCAATAACCCCCTAATAATCTGCTGTAAGGGTCAGATCCTCGGAAGGAATAACAAATCTGCAGTGTGCAGCAACTGGCAACACTGCACTATGAGTCCGCGCCATCCATCAGTGTTAGACTGTTTATTTTTGTTACGTTTTCTTTCTTGTCTGAAAACATGGCTTCGTTTGACAATGACTCGAGGACATCGTAATCACATGGCTGTATTGGTTGTAAATCGAAAGCTAGCAAAAGCTTTTCCAACTTCGATATTGCAAACAAATCAATTTCTTCAAAAGAATCAAGTATAATAGTTTCTGGCCACATCCACCATGTAACCTGTGTTTAATTCACCAAAACTAACAATGACTGTTGTTAAGAATTTATAGGTAAAGACAAATTTTATTTTAATTTTCAAATATGATTTCTTTAAATTTTAAATAATTCTATTTGAACATTGCAGCGTTTCTGGACTTTGTATATGATGTTTGTTTTTTGATTATATCAGTTATCACATTAAAATTAAAAATGTTTATATGTACGTATTATGTAAGTTTTGAGTAAGCCTTAATATTAAACACACAGGAAATTTTCTGTGATATTAATGGGTTTTTTTTTTTTTTTTTCTAATTTATGGAAAAATGCTCTTGCCCCTTAATGACGAACATCTTGTAATGACGCAGTATTCTTAATTTTCGGGACACGTGTTTCAATTTTGTTCGTTTTTCCTTAAGCTTTGCTAAGCGTCATACATAATGTTTTTATCGGTATTCAAAATTAAAGCCGCGGTGATTCATTTACAGTGATAGTACGTTTATCGGGCGGACGTTTGCAGTTTTGTTTCGAACGTCGTCGTTTTCAGTTGCTGTTAAGCGTTAGCATTATTTAGCTTTTTTCAGACTGCGTCGTACAAATTTTATACGAGAAGTTCGTTTATCGGTATGTTGACGGCGCAGTTTTAGTTCCTACAACGCAGTTTTAGTTCCTACAACGCAGTTTCGATAACGTTTTAAGTTCAATAACGTGTGGAGAGCGTGCGTGGCAGATGCCGGATGCCGTGCCCTTATCTTTGGAGAGGGGGGTGATAGGCAGCACAAATACACGTGTGCCTGTCGCCCTTCAAGCAGTGCTTCAGGTCAGTCGCCCTTGAGGGCAGGTCAGTTGGAAGAGAGTTGCTCTTCAAGCAGGCGGCGAAGTCAGTCGTCTTACAATGCTCGCCTAGGCCGCGTCGGGTGTGATGATAACCCCCACATCTGCAACTAGACTTTGCTATTTTATTTCTCCGCCGGTGTGGGAGGTCGCCACATTTCTTATTTCATGGGGCAAGTTTTTTATAAACGTAATAATCCGTGAACGACTGTGGCTCTATTCTGCACATGTCTATTTATCTGTGCACATTACGTACTCTGCATATTATGAAGTTCGGCTGTGAAATGTGTCACTTCAAGAATAAATAAGAGTATATAACCAATACTCTGGAACTTGACTTTATTTCATCATTAATTAACGTCCATTTTACTCAGTCTCGTGTACTACCTCTGAGCTAGTCGAGTGCAAGTCGGCAAACTTACAGTCTGCTTTGTAACTGGCGCGTCCAACGTTACAACCTTCCGCCGTCCTTGTACTTCAGCTGTGTTTCCCTTTCCTGCCAGCCACAACCTTTTGGCTTGTGCTATATTCTGCTATATTGCTATATTCTGCTATAATGCTATATTCTGTACACAATCAAAGACTAGTCTGCAATGTCTGTAGGTGTATTTGTTACCTTATTTCCTGTCCCTAAACATTTTCACAGTTGAAAATCTAATTGGGTGATATGATTTAGTGATAGTTGTAAATTAACCATATCTAGAATATGAGCAAAAATGGAATGAAGTACCGCTTGTATGTACTGTGAACATGCAAGCACTATACGTGCAATGTTGCCTAATTACGAATTAGTGATAAACTCACATGTCATTTGTAAGACCAGTGAAGAAATGTGGACTATAATCAAAGTCCAAGTGCTCACTGGTATTAATTTTCAGACTGGGAAGTTGCCATATTTCATACCATTTATAGTTGAAGTAAATTGGTATATGTTAATATTTGACAGTAATTGTTGACTGGCTGTTTTTGTTGTAACACCAAATCTGTTAATAAAAATCCTTTACATATTATTGTACTTCAAACAATAAGCAGAAGTAGTGTGTCCATTATATTTGGTATTAAAAATTAGTTATGTAGACCTCTGTTTGGAGTTTATTACAAATGTAGTAGTCCCTTGGTTTGATCCCAGGTATTAGTAGGTAGGGAGTACATTGAATGGTAATTTTCATGCAGAGTTGTTTTTTTTTTTTANTTTTTGTTGTAACACCAAATCTGTTAATAAAAATCCTTTACATATTATTGTACTTCAAACAATAAGCAGAAGTAGTGAGTCCATTATATTTGGTATTAAAAATTAGTTATGTAGACCTCTGTTTGGAGTTTATTACAAATGTAGTAGTCCCTTGGTTTGATCCCAGGTATTAGTAGGTAGGGAGTACATTGAATGGTAATTTTCATGCAGAGTTGTTTTTTTTTTTTATTATTATTATTGTTTATGGGTAGAGTGTAAAAATGTTTCTGACGATGATAAAATTACATCTAAGGTCATGCATCATCGGGGAATAGACCTGAGAGTACAAGTAAATTATTTATACATGCTATTATTGCACTGAACAGCTGCTAAGAATTAGGTAATCTGGTCGCCTGTGTATTGCGTAATCTAGTTGCCAGCAAACGTCCACCTTAAATTCTGTTACGGGAATGTTTTTGTTGCAATTTTTCTGGCTTCAAAAAGAAGCATTTCTGTGGTGACAGAAAATCCATTATTCCTAGTAGCTAGCACGTCGTGGAAACCGCTATTATACCAGTTCCGTGTATTCACACATTTTGCCTTGCAAAGCACATTTTTTGGGCCATTTTTCTAACGTGTTTTTCCCCCGCACAAACACCGTACATTTTTATCATCCACGCCAAATTGTCGACCAGCTGCCCTTTTTCCATGTTCACGTGCATATTCCACAACCATCAACTTAAATTTTGCATAATTCTCTTATTGCATTATCACAAGGCCGTGTTCCAATTGGCACTTTTTGTTAATAAAATGGTCATGTTACCTGTTTTGGTCTACAAAATCTATGACTTATTTTTGTAATTTGCGTTTTGCCAACTTTGAAGTTGACAAATTACCAAATCGCTGCCGTATTAGTTTTTAATTTTGAAATAAAATAATACAGCATATCATGCTAGACAGTTGAACATCATATAGTTTTGACTAAACCCTACAAAGTGCTAAACACAAATTAAGAAAAATGAAACCAGAAACGAATTGGAACACTGCTTCACGTTTGTGTACCGGGGCAGCATGCACGGCACAAGAGAGACAGAATGAAGTGAAGCGATGATAGACGCACAGCTGTAAACTGCCTGGCAAGGTTGTACACAGGATCACATCAGTCACACTCATCCACAATTTTGCTTTTGCCAATTATGTCTGCAATATTTTCACGGGAGTGCGCAGTTGCCAAATGTTAGTTGTTACACTCTGCGAACAAACCTCTGGCTTTAAAAAAAACCTGCTCTGGCCTGTACACAGGATTTTTGTTTTTCCAGGTTTAGAGGCTCTAATTCTTGGTGCGGCCTGTACACGCACGCAGCCTATACATGCCAAAATGCGGTATACATACGTATAGAAATTTTAAGGTCCTAAATTACGTAAATGCCTTTCACGCCTCCAAGTACCGCTTATAAAATTGCCACTGCCGTAGTGTCGGCCCCGCAACAAGCATAACTCGCTCAGCAATTATCTTTTTTTTAGCAAACGCTTAGCAGTGTGCCTTGTGTCGACAACCACGTCGTGATGATAAAGTACTGTTGTTAAACGTGTCAAACTATCAAGTGTTGGTGCACAGTCATGTTCTTGCTCTTTCAGATATAGATTAGAAATGAATGTATCTTGATTTACCCACAAAATTAATAATTATTATAGAATGAGTAAATCCATCTGCGAGTAGAAGTGAAATTGGAAGATGCTATGACTTTACCCCTTCCACTTTGTTCACTATTTTAAAAAAATAAGGAGAAAATAAAATCAGCTGCTCTGAAAGATTGCGCTCCAAGGAAAACAAAAAAACTGCATGCTGCAAAAAATATTGATCTGGAGGAAGCCTTGTTTACCTGGTTTTCTCAAAAACATGCGCAAGGTGTTCCATTTGATGGCCCGATGCTGAAAGCTAAAATTGCACAACTAGAATTGACAATGAACATCAATAACTATTTCAAATGCAGTGATGGTTGGCTAAACCGGTTTACGATGAGGACAGGAATATTGCTGCACAAAATTTCGGGAGAGTCAGAAAGTGTAAACAAAGATGCGGTCAACGAATACTTGCATCCATACTACGTAGATAAGAACCCTCTGACGTTAACAATACTGACGAGTCTGGGCTTTTTTATCATTTACTTCCTGAAAAGACCCTGGATGTTGGAAACGATCCTTGTAAAGGAGGAAAACGAAGTAATCAACAACCCGCTGTATTTCTATGTGCAAACATAACATGGATGGGAGTGACAAATTAAAGCCTTTTGTCATTGGCAAGTCGAAAAATCCTCGGGCTTTCGAAGGTTCTTGCAACATTCCATGCGTTTATGAAGCAAATAAAAAGCGTGGATGACATCACAGCTATTCAAACAGTGGCTTCACAGCTTCGATGCGAAAATAGTGTTAAGAACTGCAAAGTTGTCTTGTTCGTCGACCGTTGTCCAGCGCATCCAGATATTAAGTTGAACAATGTGGAACTGGTTTTCTTGCCCTTTAAACTGCACTATTGTTTTGCGACCTCTCGATTAGAGCATCTTTAATCTGTTGAAACGAGAGTTTCGCATAATGCTTGTGAATGCTGTTACGAGAAAACTCGCAATAGGAAAAAACTTCTGCCAATGGAATGTGCTGGAAGCGATTAGGCTACACACTGTTTCTTTGGAGAAAGTTGCGCTTGGAGTGATAGTGTCATGTTTTCAACATGCTGGTTTTTGTAAAGAATGAACCTGACCATGCTTCCACTACATGTGTAAACATATTGCCAGATGAACCAAGTGCTTCAGCGCATGAACCTGGTGTTTGGACCGAGCAGCTTGCGATGATTTTGTGTCACCAGACAATAACGTTGAAGTGTGAGGCGAGTTGACAGGTGCCGATCTTGCCTCTTCTAATAAAGATGAATGTGTGTGTGAAGAGGAAGAGAACGGTGAAGAACAACTTTTACCGTCAAAAAAATGAATCCGTCACAAGTTCCTAGCTTTCTAAATAAAAGAGTGATTGTGTGCGAGGTCCCCCCTCCCCCCTCTCCCAATCTTGCTGATTGTTTATCTCATGATTTCAAATAATTAATCTGCATTTTTATAGTCACTAACATGATGGTGGGGTATTTTTTTTTTTAAAGTAAAATTTCTTCACTTAATTTTAGCTAAAAAAATTAATATACCAAATGACAGTTGTACATAATAACTTTGCATGCATACGTCGCCCATCTGTCTCTGCGTGTCCCAGCCCACAGCCATGGCAACAGGAAGCGAAATGACCTTGGGCAACCTTACACGTGGAAACAGCTGCACACATTGAGTGTTGCAAGCCTCCCCGCTCTAAACCTGTTGTGCGTTACGTCTGTTCTTCGTTAGTTAGTTAATGTATTGAGTTATATTATGAGTGCGTTTACTTTTTTGGGTTGTGCCATAAAAGTTAATATACAGCACAAATTAAAAAAAATTTTATATGGTACTTTTTAACTTTTGTTAATAACGAAGGTTTGTTTTAACAACAAATTTTTGTACCGATATAAACTAATGTTAAAATGAAATTTCACTGTATATGTTATTGAAAAAACAACGAAAAAGCACTGCTACAAAATACAATGATATGCAAACCACATATTTTACCCCATTATTTTTCTACAGAATCTTAGAATATAACCTAACCCGAGACTTGTGAAAGCACTAATTTCTTAGCTAAAGTAACCCAAAATAGTAAGTGAATAAAGTATAACATACTTAAATTAGATGGGTATGTTAACATTTAAGTTGATTTGTTTATATGTGCTTCAGAATGCCAGTTGGCCAAAATTTCATACCAAATTCCTGATAACCCACTCTGAAGAAAAAAAGTTGCTTAAACCAACAGTGAGCAAAATTCTCGACACAGCGAAGTGTCGCTGTGACACCGGGATACGCCTACCTTTTAAATATTTACATTTCATTAATAAACAATGTGTATTATTTTTAGTGATGGGTGAGAGTGGTTTTTACAGCTTCGAGTCAAAGTTGAGTTCAGTATAACATTTTTGAGTTAAAAACAAGTTTTTTTTCACCATAAATGTAATTGTGTATCTGTGTCCGGTATAACGCTGGCCCGTGTAACGTCCCCCATCGCTCCTATAGTCAGGATTTGCAAAAGAAAAAGAGTTTCGGAGTAGCCTCTACGAACAAGAATAGTTCTTTGCCTGGGTAAGTGCTTCACAGTGCTACTTTTTCCCCTCTCGCCGACGAAAAATGACTGTGGTAGGAATGGTAGTCAGTAATGTTAGCCGCGTTGATGCTGATAGAAAAAAATTATAAATGTTACTGGTGTGGAGTGGGAGGGTAGCGTTCAGGCTGGTCCGTCAGTATGCCGGTGAGTGGATAAGCAGTCCAAATTAAAGTATTGGTTATGCAGTGGTTGGTCTTTTCTTAACACATGTTCTTAAAACAGTAAATACATGAGAAAAGTAGTGATAAGTTTACCATATCCATATTTCTGCTGAAGGCGTGATCCGCCGTGTGATCAGAGGCTTTCCGTGTTTAAATACATCCTTCGGTTGTATGTATTTGTGTTGTGCTGAGACTGTAACTGTGGACCTTTACGATATCCCCTTGACAGGTGGCAAGTGGAAGCACTTCACTGTGGGGCTAAATGGCTCAAGTCACAAATACAATGCCCACCCATTTCTGAGATCACATTTTTTTTTTATGTGTTCATGTTGGGTATATACAATACCGGTCACTAACGATAAAACTCCTAAGAATGCGCATGCTGATGTTTTGTACAATGTCCATGTCCATTCACATCTACTTGCCTTTTGTCATCGTGCCAGTTCCGGCGTACATATGACTACGAGGTTATTCTATCTACTTCTGTCCAGGTATTCGTCCACTTCCATCACCATCTAAACATAATGTTTGTGCATCAATCGTAAATTTTAACGGAAGTATTATTTTGAATAGGGCTTTAATTTAATTATAAATATCCTTAAATAGTATTTTATTTATTGGTAACAATATTTGTGTTACGAGGCAAAAAAATTTTACAACAGAAAACTAATACAATTATATGAACTCCGTATTTCTGCCTCAGTTTTGTACGTGAACGCTTTACAATCTCGCTGCCAGAATAGCTCTTGAGTAATGTGTCGAGCATCATCGGGTTTTATCACAGCAGAATATCTATCAAGTGTCAATGTACGTAGCAGAGTTATTGCTTTCATTCAGGTGTAACTTTGGTGACAGAAATGTAAAATTATTGGTTTGTGTCACAAGAAAGGTGATTGTTAGGTATGAATATTCCTTTTTGTAACCTAAAAGTACTCTGGCTCGACTTGCGCGTTCAGTAGCTCAATGTCTGCTGAAAAAATAACTCAACTCGAATGACAAGTCTATCTTTGTTGACTCAACTTGATTTTTCGAGTCGCAGCCCATTACTATTAACATAGTTCCTTTCATGACCAGATGACATAAAAGCTTAAATGTTTTGAGCCTGAAAAAGATTTCAAACAGAACTTTAGTTGCAAGAAGGTATTTGACTAAATTTTTTAGTACCTCTGTTTTTTGCTTATGCACTGTTTTTGGATTTATCTTGGTTTTGATTATGGTTTGGTGACGACTTATTATGCCTAGCTTTTTTGGACAACAGGTATAAAATTGAAAGTCTCTTGGTATATTTTGTACTGACAGTCTGTTGTACTTAATCTGTAGAATGTTTTTCTGCAACTAAGTAATTTTTCATCTTATTTTACTTTGAATTTTAATTGAATATTATATATTTTAAAAAATTCTCAAACAAAACAAAACTGGTAGGTTTTGGGTACTACTTGGTTGTGTACAAGTTTTTCAATTTTGTTACGTGATTTACCTACAAATAATTTATTTGGCAAATAAATTGAAATATTGCAGACAAAAGTATTATTGATATGAGTTTTAGAAATGGTAATACATAAATAGAATTATCTTAATCAATAATGAGTACACACTGTAATTTTTGAGGTTGGTCTTTGCTTTTCGTGTCTTTAGCTCAAAAATTAGCATATGGCTTGACAGTAGAGTTAATGTTGTGTAACACAATCAAGCGCTCGGAAGTCGTACATCAATATCCTTCTCACCCCACAAACCTGCTTATCCTCACCCTTTCTGTTGGACTGCTGATTATTTATATAGTCACTTACTGTTCTTGGTACAAACAATGTACAAACTGTGACGTAAGTTGTAGTTCTAATGTAATTACAAATTTAATTGTGTATTGAAATTGTTTTGAAGTGTTGTGTCTGCTTATGTACGCATATGCTTGCAGTGTAATTTATGTGTATTTCTATTTATAATTTTCTTGTGTAATACGTTTTGTTGAAGGATGACCTGAACACAGGATTGTTGATGCCAGTGTTGGATTGTAATTCAGGCTTTTCTGGAAGAAGGGCTTACGAGTCAAATTGGCATTTTCAGATACTGATGTTAAAGATTTAGTTGTAGTTTTGCTCAGTTGACTTTTATCACATATGTATTGTATATTTCAGTGTATGTAGAGATATTACTTCAATTTTAACAACATTAAGTTGTTCTACCTAGGCACCTCATTTGCTTGTGGCCTAGAGAAAGTATGGGATGAAAATACACGGTCTGTACAGAATACTATGCCTGCCACTCCGATGTCTCTTTCTAATGCTCCTACTCTCAGCGAGCATCCCTCGTGAGCAACCAAATGACAGGTGGTGCAGAACATTTTTTTTAGGTGTACGTTAGTTTTCTTTTACAACAAATGTAACACCTTTTTCTTTAGTGGCAATTGATGGAGGATTTGCCCATTACGGCGAAACTTAGTTTTTGGTTCATTCAGAGCTAATCAGTACTAGTAGTGGGTAGTGAATGCACAAACATAACAACTTCAAAATGCAATCGAAGTGAAATCTATTTGTTTAAAGGGGAGTACAACAAATATTACAAAATTTAGCAGCTATTTGAAAAAATAAAGTTTCAGTTCTGTGCCCCATTAATACCCTTAACATAATATATTTGTACAATACCTGTAATACGTTGATTAAAACATCATGGGCGTGTATTAATAGAAAAGAAACAGGGCAGCGGTTTACTTTTAAACAACTACAGTCATAATCAATACTAGAGTAGCAATACCCTTAATTTAATACATAGGTCTTAAACAATAGATTAATTTCGCCCCAACAATAAACAAGAACACACTTATTTTTTGACGCCATTAAAATATATGCTTTCACTGTGGCCTGATTGACTAGATACCTTATTCAAATATGATTTTTTTTTTATACAAAAACACCATTCCAATGTGCAATCAGTTGGTTACAATTAGGTAGCTCTGTGGCCAGTTTGACTATATATCCAATTTTAATTCATTACCAATAAATTATATTTTAACATCATCATACTAGTTACATTCTGACCAGAGGAAAATGACATAAGGAATACCCTAATATTCAGGGTAACTTTTGTGCAAGCAGATTACTAAGCACTACCACAAAGCAGCACAACCCAATTTGCTCGCTTACAACCACACCTAAAATGATTACTATTTGGTCCCTTAAAATACATGCTGCCTATGCTTTAGTACCAATGAGTGCATTCATAATGCTGCACTGCCATTGAGTCTACAGCTGGTATTACCTTGACGTAGATGGCTGCTGGTACCTGATGTACTTCCCACCATACTTGTATATTGCTCCCAAGAGGATATACAATAAGACGTAGCTCTTATGCCGTAAAATCTCGTAGGTGATAAAGAAACATTACAACTAAAACTAGTGCAGTTTGTAGAGCTGGACCAACAATAGCGTCGCCACCTATGCTCCATTTAACTCGCTCGCTATCAAAATGGGGGCAACCACTAGTGCATGCATTTGCTTCACGTAGCCTTGAAGCGTGGGTGGTACACAGAATCAGACTCACAGTTATTTTCCCTCTGTGCTCAGTACACATCAAAACGTATAATGGGCGTCAGTAGAATACAATTGATGTTGCGTTTCACTTCACGAACAGTTTTTGTTTTCCCAGCACTAACTCGTAACTCTCCATTATTTATTTCATCACGACCCTTGTCGATGTCTCGACGAAAATTTCAAAGTCGATTGTCGTCATACTTCCTCACGATAAACCAGTCGGAACGGATCAGTACTTTTCTGACAGTTTACGAGCTTCACCGATCCATAAACTTCAGCTGACTCCCGGGACGGCATAGCTAATCCACATCTCGCTCACGCCTCTCAGACGTAGTACCGCACTCCACCAACAACTAACACGCACACGCGGCCGTCAATACCAACTACCATGCACAGCAGGGTGCCAACTCAACAGGAGTAAAAGGTCCCAACCACCAAAGCACACGCACAAGTGACGATGTCAGTTTTACAACAAAAATGAATTGTAATGCGATTAACATCACAAAATATTCAGTAGGTATGTATGAGCCTTTTTTTTTTTTTTCTCCCAAGAAGCAAACCTAAAGAAGTGTCAGATGTTGCGTGTTCTTCAGCGGAAAACAGCTTCACGAATACCGTAAATGTAAAAGTATTACAACTGAAACTAATAATGAATACTATTTTTAATATTTTTCAATACTAAGAAAACAGCTGTATACCGAAGAAAATTTCTGTCCTGTGCTCTGGTGATAGAATATTGAAAAGAATACAGAAACAAAATTTTCAGGGAATACCCATACTTGAGTTATGATGGTGATTTAAAAATATTTCCTGAAAAAGGGCCTTTTAGACCGATGAGCCCATCTTCCAGAATCATCCTCAATTATATTGATTTACGAGAGAAAATTGAAATTTGTAATCAATTTATTTTGACACAATAATAATGTTTGTGTAATTAAGGTGTTTCTTCTTTTTTATGAAATTAGTTGTGGTTGGCAATTGTTTTCAGCTACAGTTTTCTAACAGTGTTTCCAATATGACCATGTTAAAAGTTCATAGCTGGGATGAATAAACTTAATTTCTTTTTCACATGCACATGAAGTTAACTTTGCTTTTTGTATTCGGAAGTTTTGCATTTTGTCACGGGTAGTCTTGTGTGGAATTGGAATTGGTTTACATTTCTGAATATTGGTGGATGCATAATGCAAACAAGCAAGTGTATTTTCTTTTTCAGACAAGACGAGGTTGGCATTATGCATTGCAACAAGTTTCTACTTGCCAAGTGATAACATGATGCCAAATTACATGTTAGCTAGTAAGAGAAAGTAATAAAGTTGACTATTGTAGAGCACAAATGGGTGTTTTCTTAATGTGCTGTGTTAGGAAGAATGATTATTTTTCTGATATTTTCATCTTGCTAGTTCTAACATTTGTGACAAAACATTTTTGGTGAATGTACGTTAGTGAAATATAAATTAGCAAGTAGGTAATAAGTTATAAACATATCTGCCATTTTTATAACATTAAATTAATTTTTATTTTATTCTTTGGATATGGTAGTATTGTGATTTGTAAGTAAAATTATCTTGCTGTTTTCAAGAGATACTTAGTATACTCTTTCATTTGCATTTTTTTTTTTTTAAGTATGTGGTTAGCTGAAGAAACACTGAAAGAACAAATCATTTTCATCTTTAAGTGATAAAATGGCTTAATTTATGTTTTGAAAAAAAAATATTTTTATAACCAAATATGTATAAACTAGTATAAGAATTTTGTATAACATTGGCGATATTTGGTTTGTAATAATTTTGTAAATTATATTTGTAAATGTATGTTAATGTTTAAAGTTGTTGTTGTGGTTATCATTTCTTGTTCAAATTATCAATTTGTTGGTTTAGGCCTTTGTGCGTCAATTTTAATGTCTGGTGACAGGAATTTGTAAACGATGGCTAGATAAATTTTCCCACCAATGAAAACAGTGTGAGTAAAAACTATGACTGCTATCTCTTTTGAAGGCTTCTCTGTTTTCAGTTCAGGTTCTTGTCCGAGTATCGTATTTACTGGTGTAAGTGTCACACATTTTAAAATAATGTTAAAAAAAAAAGGAGTGGAGCATTTACACTGAATATATAGGCTGTAACTGTACTCTACTTGTAAACTTTGGGAAGAGGTTCCTCAACAAAAAATGCTATGCCTAAGTCTGTTCTAGAGGGGTGTAACCAGCCTTGAAAGGGTAGCTGAAGCACTTATTGTTTGTGAGCAACACAGCCTGAATGAAAGATAAATGTATGAGTTTCTGGATAATGTAGTATTGAACAACACATCTGGAATAATAATTTACCATTCTTGGTAAACAAAAAGGCCCTGTTATGTTTGTACTCTAAACGTCGCCATTTTCGAGAAATTAATGCATAATGAAATGCAATGTTTGCAGTATTGGGTATAATGCGTTAATTTCTCAAAAGTGGTGGCATGTAGGGCAAAAACAGTACGTAACCTTTTTGTTGCTGAGAGAGTTAAAATCAAAATCTACAAATTGGTTGTTACACCTTACAAATTGATGCATCATGATCTAACACTGCAAACATTCCATTTCATTATGCATTAATTTCTTGAAAGTGGTTTCTTTTAGCATAAAAACAAGACTGCCTTTCTCTTTACCACGTAGGCAGATTATTGAACCGTTACATTTTTTAATGCACAAATGGGATTCCAAACTATCTGGTTCTATGGAAGGAGTAGGGTTGCCAACTTTTTCAGATAAGCATATAGGATATTTCCAACAACTCTACCCACATCTGACCCCAATAAAATGTTCAAGGAAAATTATTATAAAAATAAGTTTGAAATACTGACTGCTCTTTCTTAGTCACTGTCAAAAATATGACTGATCAATGTGATATTGCAGTCAAAAGTGTTATAACTTAAGCCAGCTTAGTATTATGATAACAAAGGCTAGGTAACATGGTAGTTGTGGATTCTGTTTTGTAGATCCTTGTTTGGCGGAAAAACTCCTCTCGGTACATCAACTTCTCACACATTTTGCATCATCATATTTTCTCACAAAAATTAATTTCCATTTTGTGCAGCGTAATGAATAATGAATCATTTCTCAAATTGAGCTCTGCAGTGTAGCTGCACCTTTTCTGCCCATCACTTTAAGTAGTGTTATCACTGCATCATGCTCTCGCAATAAATTAAGTAGACGTACTCTACCGTGCAGTGCAGTTGCAGCATGGCAGTGCCGTAGAGCAGGGGGTCACCGACCACCAGAAGCCAACCAAAGTGCTTGCTACTCATGCCCACTTCTCACATTCCTGCACACATAATGCACAACCCGCTACACACAACTTATTGTTTCCCCTCCAGAAACTCTATCGAATAGAGTGGATGTTGACATGGGCAGGGTGCTTACACGGGCAAATAGAATGTAATTTCCTGTACAATGGTGTGTGCTGCAGGCTCTGAAGGGCCTCGGGACTGGAGACGAGTCCTGCAAGCAGGGCAAAGGTGAAGTGCAGCTAGGCAATGGGCAAGGGTATTCTGCTTGCCAGGTTAAGCGCAGGCGATATTGTGGGGAAGGATAGGTGTTGCCTGTATTATTGCATACAGTATTAAATGTCTTGGTGGACTGCAGTCTTCCTACAGCACAGCTTCTTCCATCACCTACCGGACACGTGTCTTTCACCTCGTGCAACCTTCATGCACGCCGCAGCACCGTAAGTGCCCAGCATTGGAATGTGGATACGCTACATCATTTTGGTGAAATCATGTTGGGATGTATAAAGGGACAATTTTTTGAATTTCGACTCAATAAAAATAAAGATTCTGAGTATGCATATGTGTGCATGCAAGTGAGATGGGCGCAACTGAGGGTTGAGGTTAGACCTTAGGCTCTTGTACTCGAAGAGTGTAGTGCGCTCACACTGGGAATCAAACCTGGATTGCTGTTGGGGGAGCCCGACGAGCAACAGTCACCAGTACCTCATTTGACCCAGAGAATGATTGTTTTATAATTTGTCCATCATTCCACGCCAAACAATCTTAATTGTCAACGTTTCTTCAATGTGTTAAAGGAGTGTGTTGGATTTTCTGGTCGCAGACTGGTATGTGACAGCAGTTTTCTTTGCTGCAGGAACAGTGTGTTTCATCTTGAAACAACGTACTAATAAGTTGGTAATTTGTTGCTTTCTGCTGCCTTAGTGGATATGACCTTGATGTGGAGCTGTAATTTTGTTAATTGCTACGTATCCCCAATATGTATGGGAAAATATCTTTTATTAGAGTTCGGTTTAGACATAAAACTTCAAATAAATGGTCTTGGCAGTTGTGTTTTTTACTTACATAAATGTGTTAATGAGGAAGAATGGTGAATATTCTATACATTTCCTTGAGTACCAACATTTGGCATATTCTAATTTCCTTACTTCAAAAGATGTCACTTGGCGCAATAACAGTTAGAGGCTATTCATGTAAAGGGAGCACTTTTGAAAGCCATCTCATTTGGAATAGTAGTCAATAAATGTATTTCATTTTAGCCTTAGATGTTAACTTCCGAGTGCGGTGGAATATATACACTGTGTTTATTACTTTCATGACAATATTTATTTAAAAACGTGGTTAGAGGATAAAAAATGGCTGAAAAGAAAGAATAAGTAGAGCCTTAAAAGTGCTCACTTTACCGGGAACAGCCTAAAATTGTGTTATGGATAAGAATTAGTGGATGTCTCAGATTTAACCTATTTTCTACATGGTGTGAGATTGTATTCAGCGGATATATAGAGAGATTACTGTAATTGCTTTTGAACAATCTAATAAGAGGCTGTGATTTTGTCTTGATCTCTTACTTAAGAGTGAGTACCTATGATGTTTGCTTGAGGACTAGGATGGTGTCTCAGAAGTGGGTTCTGAATGCTGTATGCACAAGAGCTGGCATGCTGTGCAGAGCACTTGCAGTTGTGTAAACAGGTCACATGGTATTGTGGAGGCAGCTGTGTGAACATTACCTACGAGACACTTGTGGAATGGAAGTGTTTGTTGTTGCAGGGGTTTGGACTAGATGTGTGTGTGTGTGTGTGTTACAGTTTGGTAGAGAATGACCAGACTTTAATGAGATGGCCTAAAAATTATAGTAGTATTTTTCTGAAATGTCTATTCCAACTATGCATTAAAAAAATTATTTTTATGAATGTTAGAAAATGTTTGAATTTCAGTTTATTTATTGTGAATAATTTTTGTTTATATGATTTTTACTGTATGTTTGAAAAAGAAATGCTTATTTTTTTGAAACAATAAAGATCGAAGGTTTCACTGTGGATGACAACTTGTTTATCTCTGTATTTACATATACAATATGGTATATTGTGTCATACACTGTATTTCAGCTCATAATAAATTTGATTGCAGTAATGGCTTTTTTTTCCAGTTAGAAGTGTAAGTTTTTACATAATTCAAACAGTCAAAGTGTGTTACTGTATTTACTCGCATGTGAATTGCACATTTTATGCCAACTCTGTCAAAAAATGGGGTGTGACTCTTATTGCAAGTTTTTCAGTTCAGGTGTTGAATTTACATTTTTTTATTTGGTTGTGTGATTTCAGTATGTATGTAAATAATTAGCCTCTGCTGGTTTTTAGTAAACACAACATTGTCAGGAGTTATTTGCATAACATAAAATGTCTTGCACGTAGCTTGAACAATGAGTGTCATGCCAGATGGCAACTGCAGTGATCCACAGTAAATTATCTTTAGGTTCTGTCTGCAGCTTGGGCATTCAACTAGATGAGTGTAAAATCAAAAAAATTAATTGGATAACTGATTTTGTCTTTGAAAAGTATTTCAAGTGCTGTTGGAAATACAGATTTACCAAAGTCAAATACTGGTGCAACTCATATGCAAGGGTGACTCTTACAGGGAGGAAAGTAGGTTTTTATTTAGGCTGTATAATACAGGTGTGACCCTTACACGAGGGTGACTCTTCTGCAGCTAAATACAGCATTTAATTTACACTATATATAACGGCTGTTTGTAAGTTGCCATCCCTGCAGATTAAATTTATTATTATTGAAATGAAATTTGGAGAATACCTACCACAAGTCATGTACATTATGACTTACCTTTAAAATTTAAGTTTAAAACAATCTTTCATTCCAGGTTATAAAAATTAAAATTTTTGTAAGCTCACAAAGACTTGGTGTAAGTTCCTTTTAACTGTTCATCAACGAAAACAAATTCAGTCTGTTGCAAGATGGCTTGCAGTCCTTGTGCAAGTTTTCTTTCCTCTCTTGCTTATTAATTTTTCTAAAAACATTAAAATATATTAGTGATTGATGTTAAATTGAAATTTGGGGTTTATATATAAAATGAAATTTCCTGATTGACTTACTTACTCATCAATGCACCACTTAAACTGCCGGATACAAAAAGCATGAAAATTTAGGGATGACTTCCTCTTAGAGTGCAGGCACCCACTAAGAAAGGATTTTTCGAAATTTGAAAAAGAGTTAAACGTGGTTTCAAGTAATGAGGGCTCCTCAATTCCTCATTTACCTCGCTGCATGGCGTCGGATGACTGATGACGTCATGGTCAGACATGGTTTTATGTGCCAGTCAGAGACATGGGCGATATGACTGGGTTGACTATTGGCTGCTCACCGGACCCCGGCCGGCATATAAGCTAGGGCGCGTGGCTTGACGGCACGGCACAAAGTCTGCTGTGGGCTTANGCGTGGCTTGACGGCATGGCACACAGTCTGCTGTGGGCTTAACTATCCTTCATACTACGGGTTTGCACACAGCCACTGGTTTACCTGTATTGGGCGTGGCTCGGGGTAGATCCTGACTCGGCTGCTATTGCTGCTGGAGCCGTCTGGAACTTGTACCCAGTCCTTGGGTGGTGGTAGCCTGCGGAGGGCTGCTGGCCCTGCAGTGCTGGAAACGGTTCGCTATACCCAGTGGGACGTGGAGCTGTTGACGGAGGTAGACGACGACTTGGTGTGGCTCGCCGGCGGACTGGTAGGGTGGCTGAATTAGGGAATGTGGGTGGATTCCGAGGTGAGGCCTTGCCAGTCAATGGGTGGCTTGAGCTCGTTCCCAGGGGTTATGCTGCAGAGGGCAGTTGGGGCTGGGTTACAGTTCATGTTGGATTCGGAGGCAGTAGCTGCCTTCCTAGCTTGCCACTTCGCACCACTCCTATAGGTGTATGGCATAGCGGTAGGGACTAAAGTCTGCCACGCTAAGGAAGAGCAGGCGACGAGGATCCTTGCTAGGTGTAAAGCCAGCCGGGGTGGCCGAGCCACCCAGAGTCGTACCAGATTACTCCAACCGGTGACAGTTCAACACGGTTGTTAAATGGGTTTACCCTGTGTGTCCGACAGCGATGTGGGTGTGGTCCAAAGGTGGGTAGTCCTCCAGAACCAGTCTATCACTCCTCCCGGCAGGAGTTCAGCACGGTGGATGGAGTGAATTGGCTGGGCTGGTTGACTAGCCGCCTTGTGGATTGAGTTCCTAGTGGTTGGGGCTCTACTGTACTGTACACCAGGTGCACAGTATGGGTGGCCGTCTAATGGGTGTGTTCGCGACGTACGTGCGCCCGGTTAAGGGAGCTCGCAGTCATACTCTAGGTTCGGCAATTGGGTTGTAATGACGCGGTCTCCTGCTTTTCCCTGGTGGGCAGACATCTACAGGGAATAAAAGTCACAGTCACCCTAGAATCAGTACTCAGAGGTTTGATAGANATGTACGTGCATCCAGATAAGGGAGTCCGCAGTCCTACTCTAGGTTTGGCAATTGGGTTGTAATGACGCGGTCTCCTGCCTTTCCCTGGTGGGCAGACATCTACAGGGAATAAAAGTCACAGTCACCCTAGAATCAGTACTCAGAGGTTTGATAGAAAACATGTTTATTCCCGTGAGGAAATAGCACAGTCGCCCTTACTAACTACTAACTAACAAGGACTGTAACGGAAGCTGACTATGATAAACCAGGTGAAGGGGACCTGGGTCTAAACTAGACTAGAGCAGATGCGGCTAGGTAGCTATGATACTAACTAACCCTAACTAACTCGAAGCTGTTGTCTAGAAGGGTAGTGGATGTTCAAGGGTTGAAGACTTCTTTGNAAATGCGGCTAGGTAGCTATACTAACTAACCCTAACTAACTCGAAGCTGTTGTCTAGAAGGGTAGTGGATGTTCAAGGGTTGAAGACTTCTTTGGGTGTTGTTGGTGAAGGTCTTGAAGATGTCTGGCAGGTACCGGTGGTCCTACTGGAGGATGTCGATGTCTGCAGAGAGCTCCAGCACACGAGGTGGTGGAGCAAGCTGCGAAGAATGAACCACCGTTCTGCAATATTTTTTTCTAACNTGGGTGTTGTTGGTGAAGGTCTTGAAGATGTCTGGCAGGTACCGGTGGTCCTACTGGAGGATGTCGATGTCTGCAGAGAGCTCTAGCACACGAGGTGGTGGAGCAAGCTGCGAAGAATGAACCACCGTTCTGCAATATTTTTTTCTAACCTACCCTTTTGCTAATTCATAATTCATCAAGATATTCAACAACATAGAAAGCAGTAATTGGGAAATATACATAGAGGTACAAATCTTAGATAAAAAACTTTAATTTTCATTACAAAATATTTCACAAAAAATTATTTTACTTAAATGTTAANGGTACAAATCTTAGATAAAAAACTTTAATTTTCATTACAAAATATTTCACAAAAAATTATTTTACTTAAATGTTAAGTCTTTCAAGCATAAAATAAACCTCAAATAAATCTACATGTAGACACTTACTTCATATATAGCATTCCTGCTTTGGGCATAACCTAAAAGTATGTTTCATACATGCACAGACCTAAGCATCTAAGAAAAACGAGGTTGTAATTTTTAATTTAATATAAATGTGAATCTATGAAACCTGGAGTGACTTGGGACAGTAAAGTTCCTGTCCCAAGTCACCCCCAATCATATTCTGACGTTTGTCCTGTTTTGTTTATGTTTAAAAATATTAATTTTTCTCTGTAATTTATAATGTTCATCTGTACCAGTAATGGTAGTGTATATAGGGCGACAATAAATGGTCAACTAACATGTGATTTTTCTTTTGGGAATGCAATATGCATGGCGGTATCAAAAAAGGCGTTCCACGTTATCAATTTTATGCTAGTACGCAAGGTAATATATCCAGTTTTTTTTAAGAATTCAAAATTCCTGAGGTTTATGATTATGAATGTTTGGCAGCAGCTGTAGATGAGGTATGGTTAAAGAAACATGCATTGTTAGCTGCACAGGAGAAATATGGTATACCAAAATCTACAATAAACAGAAAGGTAAATGGGAAAATTATAAAATCTCCTGGGGGTCAGTGTGTTTTAAGCAAAGAAGAAAAGGGTGAAATTGCAAGTAGTTGGGTGTTTCCTCTCACAGCATTCAATGTGAGATTGATTGCAATTTTTTTTTTTGACAAAAAGGTGTTGTCATTCAAAAAATCAAAAACTACTCTCCTGGATATGAATGGATGTGATCTTTCTAAAACAGGCACGTGAACATCTTATCAGAATGGTGGTTGGTGCCAAAATGTGTCTCGAAGAAGAAGTAGTGTCACCAAATCAATTGTGACAGCATACTTTAATCAACTGAAAGAAAATCTCAAAAATGTACAACCGGGAGGTCATGAATTATGACGAAACGGACATAATGGATGACACAAAACAAAATAAGGTAATAGGCTGCAGAGGTTCAAGATACCATAAAACAGTGATTGACTCTTTAAGATCAAGTGTATCCGTCTTTATTGCGGGTACAGCATCTGGAACAATCTCACCTCCATAAATTGTTTATTCTGCAGAACATTTATACAGTTCATGGGTTAGAGCNATACAGCATCTGGAACAATCTCACCTCCATAAATTGTTTATTCTGCAGAACATTTATACAGTTCATGGGTTAGAGCTCGGTATAATAACTCCCGGTTCAATTCAGTTATTTTTGATGATTTTTTTTAAATTGCTCTGCCTTACTTTAACAAACTAGAAAAACTTGAACCAAAAGGTTTCATAGGCAAGAATTTGGGTAGCCACTTAATGCTGAAAGTATTGCAAGCCTGTAATAATAATATAAGATTTTTTCTGATCCCTTCCAATAGTACTGGCATCACTGCCAGCCTCTGGATGTGGTATTTTTAGGCCACTTATAGCAGGAGTGGGCACGCACAGTGACTGATTGGAATGTGTCTCATAGAGACTGCGTAGCAAGGGACACCTTTATTAGATTTTTCAATAAATCCCTCGATCAACTGAATGAAGGGAACAACGCACAATACCACAATATTGCTGGTTTTCCGTGGCTCAGGAATTCATCCCTTTAACCTTGCAAAGGTTTACGTCTGATGTTGAGGTTCAACAAGACTATGGAAATTTATCGGTAACGGTAACGCCATAAGCATTGAGCGATTCATTAAAAACTTATTCCTGAGAGGATTGTATCGAAAGGATGCTCAGTCTTTGAGGAAAGGGAGGACGAAAGTTAAAGTTGCGGTAGGAAGAAGTCTCATAGAAGTTAGATGCAGGACAGCGCACTTCCAAGTTTATGAAGATAAACTGCACATCAAACAACTGAAACAGTAAAAGAACAAACTGCTGCAAAAAATATCACGCACAGCAGCAAGTAGAAAAAGATATGACATGGACAGTGACAACTCAGATAGTTACTTGGCGCGAGGGGGATCCAGGGATGATGAGGAGAATCCCCACCTTACCTTGCCTTTCATTTTAAGAGGGTAAACTGGTGAACTTGCCTGGTGCCCCAGAGTATGAGTTAAATGAGGGTCGTTCGATCGATGGCCCGTGCGTCCCTGGAGTCCTCAGAGGATGTACGGTGCTTGTAGAAGTAGACGGTGCATGCAATCCAGAATGCTTACCTTGTTTTCACAATTATGTTGGNGAGGATGTACGGTGCTTGTAGAAGTAGACGGTGCATGCAATCCAGAATGCTTACCTTGTTTTCACAATTATGTTGGTGAGGTTGTTAGCCACCTACTACGCTTTTATACTCACTTTTGTTGTGCTGCAAGTGGGTGCAGCACCATAAGAACCCAGAGTGGGTTAAACAAATAAAATTCCAGCGCGAGCTTTAGACATTTACTTGTTGCTTTGTTGTACATGTCCCCTTACAGTAACACACAACAAATTGAAGCAAACTCTGCACTAAGCATATAACAAACAATACATTTTTATTTTAAATCAAAAGTAGAAGTTGATAAATTAATTGCTAAACCAAATTGAAATGGAAGAACCTTATTTAATGAAAATCTAGTATTTATTCATATGAATAAAACTAATATTAAATTTTATAAACCTATATAAGTTGGTATGTCAACATTAGACTTATCTAAAGAATTAATGAATTTGACACTAGTGAATGTCCAAAGGATAATATATTTAATTTACCACAAATTAATAAATAATTATTGGCGAAATGCAGGTTGTATGTAATGGAAAAATAAAGAAAGACTTTTTTTGGATAAAGATTAAAGATGTATGCATATAAAATTGACAACAAAGAAGGAAAGAAATCAAAGAGAGTGAAAATATATGTGATTAATAATTGTATAGCATTTGATTATTAAAACTTTTTTTTATTCAATAATAAAATAGAATATAGAACTATTAATTTACTAAGAATTGAAAAACGTAAAATATATACGGTTGAAGTAAATAAAATTGCATTAAATCCACACAATGATAAAATAAGAGCATTATAAAATAAAATAGATACTGTACCATATGGATATCAAGACTTAAATTATTATTTAACCTTGTATTCCAGATGTGTTAAAAGGTAAAGAAAAACAAACAATTAAAAATCAAAATATACATATCAATAAAGAAATGGTTGATTAGCCCGTATTCCAATCACGTACGGTTATACAGCTACGACCATGCGGAGTGAAAAAATTTGTGATATTAAGTCAAATTTAAAAATAAACTAAAACGTCATTCAGATTACATTGAATTACGGAAAATACTAACAATGCCAAAAATACAAGGTAAAAACTGTAGAAAATGTAGAATTGTAGAAGGTAAAAATTTAAACATTAAATTTCCTTTTATATTGGAATTGAAAATTACCTTACTCAGATTCAGTACAATTTTCTCTAATTCAGATTGAATTTTATTTTAATTTCCACAGTAATTTTAATATTTTTCATTTGCAACTATGTAAGATTTTATTTAATAAAACTGATTTTTTTAGGTAATATGTGTTAAGTAAATGTAGTGTCATCAGTAGAAGGCATATTTTATTGGTTGCATTCATACAAAGTGTATGAATTCTCATGTGCCTAGTGTTATTTTTTAGTGTTTTTCTGTTTAAATTATCAAGGGTTTATTTCTTTTATTTCTCTTGTTTCCTATATTTTCTGCTGTTTAAANTAGTGTTTTTCTGTTTAAATTATCAAGGGTTTATTTCTTTTATTTCTCTTGTTTCCTATATTTTCTGCTGTTTAAAACTACAAATTTGGAATTTCGTAAGTTTTCTTCCCATGTATGTATTCTCTAAGGCGTCGTATGCACAATTTGGTTGTCAGATTGCAAGGAAAAAGGCGCCGGCGTCTGGCAAAAACTGTTACACACACACTGCAATAGTTCATTATATGTTTAGGTCCAGCTTTAAATGAATAAATACACCTAAATATATTTTATTCTCACACAAATATATTTCCCTTTCTCCTCCCCAACAAAGTACAACCATCAGAAAAAATGTACATTCAATCCTGAAATGAATAACATCTTCGATGTACACGTAACTCGGATTAGTCTTAAACGTTTCTTCCGAACAGCTTAATATAGGCAGGGATAAAAATTATAGAATAGCACAGAAGTCATTTGTACACTTTAACTTTATTTTACAGAGTCGTTACACACTCAAACTCATTCTTCATTCGACAAAACAATTATAATTTTGTCTGTTTTGTAGAACATTTCCTGTTGTGAGCTTTCAATCCACTCTTATTCGCATGTACCAGACCACAGTTATCAGATGGATAAATCTTGTATGAAGTGCTGAATAAGCAGTTACTAGCTTCATGTCACCTGCCTTTAGAGCTATTCATGAAAGTCTTGCAACAATACTTGCACTTTGGCCACTGCGGCTGCATAACTTCTACTCCCAGAGTCCGCGGGCTTTCGTGACATCATTGCCGATGTTGACATATTCTCAGCTGCAGATTCATTATTCATTTTATAACAGCTTACACAGTATCAATAGACAAATATAGTGACAATCTGTCTTCAGCCACGTCCGCCAACAACGCAAAAACCTTCTTACATAATGCATGAAAATATAGGTACAATTAACACCATACATAAAAAAGTTGGTTGGCCATCTCGAGTGCCTTAGTAGATGTCTGCTGCTATGTAAATGCAAAGCATCATGGTTAATGGACTGTTATACTAGGCTTAATAAGCCCAATCGTCTGGCCCCCGAAGTCGTCCATCACATAGTCAATCTTATTTACAGTAGGAGGTGCTTTNGCTTAATAAGCCCAATCGTCTGGCCCCCGAAGTCGTCCATCACATAGTCAATCTTATTTACAGTAGGAGGTGCTTTTTTTTTCTTTTGCTGCAGTATTCTCCCGATGTGTCTTTTACACCAGCTCCTGTAACAGTAACATTTCCTTGAAAACACTCTAAGCACAGGACAGCAAAGAATCTCTTCGTCCTGTTGCAGATAGGCAGGTAGGTGTTTATTGACAGATTGTATTTCGTGTCGTGCATATGGCTGAAGGAATTCTTTATGCAGGTATGCAAGCTCGGTATCTTTGTCGAGAGCTTCCCAAATGTCAAGAAAGGGGATAAAATTTCCTGACCACTAAAACAGCATCCCATCATTATCACTATGCCCTCTTGACGGGAGAAAGAAGTTCTTAATTGTTTGTTGTGGTACAAGCTGCATTTATAGACCGGCAATGGGTTAGACATGGTGTTGGGTTTTGCAAAAAATTACAGGCCAGTAATTATTAATTCCAAACAAGAATTGATCATTCTTTTAGCCAACACACATTCAGCATTTAACAACAAAGTCTTCAGAGCAGCTTTGCAAGAAAAATAAACTAAAGTGTGTATATCATCTGATTTACTTTTTGTGTTTATAACAAACATTCTGGACGAATTGAGATATGCGATGTGGTATTTCATAGTAACGAAAAAATTATCATGCGGCATAGCTATCAATGTCATTTTTTTCTCGTCTCAATGTTTTCTTTGCCCCATCATACTTAAATATTCCCGTTTTAACTTTACTTATTGACATAGTATGAAAAGTTAGTCTCGGTAGGAGTCAGTCTTGGCAGGAGTCCAAGAGCACAAATTCATGTATGCTTGAAGATGATACCAGCCACTGAAGATGTGAAATCAATAGTGTCGCCAATATTATAGGGCACCTGCTCCCCTAATAAAAATTTATATCTCATGGATATTTGCACTCTGCATTTACCTTGGTATTTTTGTGAATAGGGTGAAAGGAATGAGCATGGTAGTATGATTTTGTGGGTGATATTGAGTAATGTGTTGCTTGGCCATCCGGGGATCCCCTCCTCCACCTCCCCACACCCACAGTATTAGTGCTGCGGCCGTTAAGTGGGAAGGAGGTTGTAGCCACTGGAAACTCCACCTAACCCCTCAGACACAATTTCTGGCATCATGAGTAGGCAGGCCTTTGGTTTCTAGTCTGGAGAATGCAGTTTTCGCATACCTGCTCCCAAGCCGCATCCAGCTGCAGTTTTTTTCCCCCCTCCCTTAGATAGCCTGGTAAGGTATTACCCCTCAGGCCCCCCTGGGAAGGGGGAGTGGTGTAAACGGACTTATGGGGTGTTACCCTCGCCAGCGGTCCTGTGGGCAGGTTTACAGATATTGTTATCTCGCGCCAGGTGCCTACCTCTGCAGCTGTAATTCGACAAGAGGCGATATGCTACTTGCTAGCATTTTTCCAGGCCTCCCTAGGATGTGGATGGATGCCTAGTGTTGTGGAATGAAAAATCTTAATTGTAAAACCAGTTGAAAAGTATATGTCGGCGTTCAGTAGTGTCTGGGCAGTACATGCCAACACCGAAGCAGCCCCGGCAGCGGGCACACCCCAGGTGACACCCGCAAACAAAGGAGCCACGAGCCAGGCAAACATAAATACCCTGTGCGTATGTATCCATCCTCTCTTTCCTTTCACACGTTTTTTTATTTTATTTTATTTTTGTTTTATTTTATTTATTTAAATTTTTGGTCTTTCAATTCATTCATACATCCATTTACACACATACATACACACGCACATTAAATTATTGGGTAGTAAGAAGTATAATAGTGGTAGAATAATAGTCGAATAATAATAATATACTGGATATAATAAATTAAATAGTAAGGGTAATATATTTAATTGAGATATGACATCGAGGAATATAAAATAAATTACATAATAAATCGAGATGAAATATAAGATATTGATGAATAATTAATAATGCAGCCGAAAGTGGCATTCTCCCAAATATTTACAAGTACAAATACAATATATACAGATCATAATCGGGTTGTTGGAGGGAGGACGAGAGCCTTTGGTCATCTGCACCTCCACACCAGCCTTTCGTCATAGTCTGCCAACTCACGAATCAGGGGGCTTTCTACTGTCGGTATAGTTTTGTACACTTCCGTGGCCAGCTTCCGCACATGATGTTCAAAGCTCTCCACTCTCAGCTCTTTGTGGAGCGGGTCATTTCGTGTGTACCTGGGTGCGTTCGTAACCTTACGAAGGATTCTGTTCTGTAAGCGCTGAAGTTTCTGGAGGTGACAGCGAGTTGCCGTCCCCCAGACTGGTGAGGCGTAGATGAGGATGGGGCGAATGTGGGATTGATAGATGATCACGCCGTTTCGGGTGCGGAGTGAGCTATGGTGATTGAGAAGTGTTAACAGATGCCTAAGCTGGGAATTGGCTTTGGCGAGCTGAGTATGAATGTGATGCTTCCAGAAAAGCCTCCTATCCATTATCACACCCAGGTACTTGACATTGTTGAGGTATTCTATTTGCTGGCCACAGAACTGTAGTCTCGTCGACGGGTTTAGTCGTCTGANTAGCTGGCCACAGAACTGTAGACTCGTCGACGGGTTTAGTCGTCTGGTGCTGAACTCTATTGCTTCAGTCTTGTTGGCGTTCGCTTTGATGCGCCATTTTGCTAGCTAGGGCTCAATGTCGTCCAGGGCAGCCTGCACGTGGCTGATGGCCCGGTCTCTGTTCATCGACGACGCAAAGACGATGATGTCATCCGCATAACATCCGATGCGAGCCTCTCCAGCTCGCAGCATGTCGTTAATATATAAATTGAAAAGGACCGGACCCAGTATGCTGCCCTGGGGAACTCCTGCTTTCACCTGGCAGACCATGGATGTTTCGCCGTCGAGACTGACATGGAATCAGCGAGATGAAAGACAAGATGATAGGAAGCGAACGAGGCAGGGAGGAAAGTTGTATTCATGAAGCTTGAAAAGCAGACCAGGATGATATACCCTGTCAAACGCCTTTTCTATGTCTAGAAGGGCGACGACAGTGTGATAATGATATTCAATGGACTTCATGGCTTCCAGAGTGAGCCGGGTGAGCTGGTGAACTGTAGAGTGCCCACACTGGAACCCAAACTGTTTGTCACGAAGTATATGGTGAGACGAAATGTGTGCTAGCACCCTTCCATTCACATCTCTCTCCAGAAGTTTGGATAGAATGGAGAGCAAACCTGCTTGTTTGAAACCCATTCATTAATTAATTGTTATAAAAATATTTAGAAACATGCTTTGATCTAGCTATATTCACAAATTTGGTTGAGAAAGTTCCCGAAAGGGGTAAAATTTATTTGCAGTAATTAAAGGAATTTCTAAGAATTACAGTCTGATCATTACATTAAAATTTATGAAATGGTACGGTCTTTTGGGGACGTAATTATAAACATTCGGTTGACCAAGTGTGAGGTAATGGCTTACAAAATTCTGGTAACAGTGATGAACTATTTCAGTAATCAAGGCAAATAGAGATGTGTTTCGGATTGTCATAAAATTATGCAGCGCCCTGAGAATATAAAATATGCGTAGTTTACTATGCAATGGGTCCATTCAGAATGGATCAGAATACCATTTGGGGTACATTTTTGAGGACAAGTTGTATCAAGGATGTTATATAAGATTATTGACGAATATCACTTTAAAATTTGTAAAATGCAATTTTTTTTTTTAATTCTTTGAGGAGAATACATAATCTTGATAGATCGGTTTAAGAAAGTAACGACAAACAGATTTTACCGTTAACTNCAAGTTGTATCAAGGATGTTATATAAGATTATTGACGAATATCACTTTAAAATTTGTAAAATGCAATTTTTTTTTTTTAATTCTTTGAGGAGAATACATAATCTTGATAGATCGGTTTAAGAAAGTAACGACAACCAGAGTTTACCGTTAACCNTTAACTGTGAGAAGACATGTTGGAAGAGACAGGAGATAAAATTTCGGAGGTGCTTATAATCAAATGGTCAAATGCTTGTTATCGATCAGATCGCTCTAATAGTTATTTTTCTGAACATAATAATGTTGATACCTCCCCAGTGCTATGGCGTATAAGTAGGTATTGATTCTGCTCCCTGCGTAAGGCGCCAGCAATTGATGCTAGCCCTCAGCGTCAGGACGTAGGAATATGTTGACGCTACTATCCCTAGGTCCAATTTACCAAATAAATTCACCTTCTTTGCGAGTTAACATATGTCAGTTTTATTTTCGCTTAACCGGTTAACTTCTACCATCGGGACTCCGTCTGGGCCATTTGGACGCGTCGGGCGTCCTTCTCCATCGCTTTCTTTTGTTCTGGTGTCAGCACATGGCTTCTAATAAATTTGCCGGCTGCGGCTGTGTCTAAGACCGCCTTAACAACGTGGCTATTAATCCGGGCTTCTATCCTAGGGGCTTGCGTGCCTTATTCCGGGTCGCCCACATTGCATATTTGCCTCACCCTTTAATTTAGGCCGGAGACGCAGGGAGGCTCGGGGTCCAGGCGAGGGCATTTCCCGACTCCCGCCTCTGGAGAGTCGCCTTCCCTGTTCCAAGGGGGGAGTTCCAGGTGGCTTTTTCCTTTTCAGCGCCTATCCGGGTTTTTATGGTTGGGCAATCACGGTGGAGGTGCCTCTCGGGACAGTACCAGCACTGGGGTGGGCTCTTTCTTTCGCTTTTGTCGGGTAGATTACTCTGTATTGTCCGCTCTGGGCGGACGGTTGGAGGGCGCGGGGGGAGGAGGGTCCTGTCCCTTACTGCGCACATTTCCTGGTAATCGATCTCCGCCTCTCTCGCCCTTTCCACGAATTCCTCTATCCCTGTTGCCCGTGGATGGCGAAGGACACTCTGTAGGGCCGGTATCAATAGCCTCGTAATTATACAAACTCCCTCCGCTTCCGTTCCTTCTGGCGCGATGCGTGCGTACATTTGCGCCTTCCTCCTAATAAAGATTTCTACTTCTTCCTCGTTCTGTTGTTGCTGGGTGTAGAACTCGGTTCGTAGCCCAGTTATAACTTCTTCTCCTGCGAACTTACTGCTCAGGCGGGCAGCGAATTGTTCCCACGTCGTTATGAACTCCCCATACCTGTCCCACCAGCTGAGGGCGGCTTGTTTCAATTGTTCGCGTGCCTTCTGCACCCAACGCTTCCTGGGAACACCACCTATCTGGAACTCGTGTTCGCAATTCTGTACGAATCGTTCGGAATCTTCGTGGGGTCTTCCTGCGAATTCCAGTAGGACCATTTCCTCTACTATCCCTTGTCCTCCCTCTGCCTGGGTGCCTCGGGTTTGGTCCGCGTTCGAAGGGAGCTCCCGGCTTGTCCGTTTTTGGCATACCCCGCACTGGTATACCCAGCCTCTCGTGCCCTCGGCCCCCTCGGGCCACCCTATACATATGTTGTGGAATACCTGTGTACAGTTAGCGCACTGAGTCAGGTGCGTGTTGTGCCCCGGGCAATTCAGGACGTCGCACTGTGTCTGCGGCCCCTGACAATCAAGGCACTGGTACCCCGTTCCTTGCGTTGCCCGGGAAACATCTGGCCAGCCGATACATTGGTTACATTGCCGCTGCGGGCAATTGCGGCACTGTACTATGTATAGTCNCGGGAAACATCTGGCCAGCCGATACATTGGTTACATTGCCGCTGCGGGCAATTGCGGCACTGTACTATGTATAGTCCCGTGCTTTGGCATCGCGGGGCTTTGCACTGCTCCCTCCTTTCCCCCCTGCTTTCGATATGCGTTTGTGTGTTATTTGGGGATGTCTTTGTCCTTATCTCGTCACCTTCCTCCTGTATCTTCGCTCTCCGCCTTTCTTCTAAACTCCGCGCACGCCTGCGGCCTGACATTCTTGTCTGATTTATTACCTCGTTCCCTTCTCGGTTCTACTGTCGCTAAAGGGCGTCACGGGATTAATTTTATGACTTCCCGAAGTCGTGAATACGCTAGCTGCTCGGTCGGGGCGAGATCTCTTTTCTCCCGGGTACTTAGACTGTTCTTGCCTCCGTCTATACAGACTTCCACGTGCCTCTTAGTTTGGCGCCAAAATTGATACCTCCCCAGGTCTATGGCATATAAGTAGGTATTGATTCTGCTCTCTCCGTAAGGCNAGTTTGGCGCCAAAATTGATACCTCCCCAGGTCTATGGCATATAAGTAGGTATTGATTCTGCTCTCTCCGTAAGGCACCAGCAGTTGATGCTAGCCCTCAGTGTCAGGGCGTAGGAATTTGTTGACACTACTATCCCTAGGTCCAATTTACCAAATAAATTCACCTTCTTTGCGAGTTAACATATGTCAGTTTTATTTTCGCTTAACAGGTTAACTTCTACATGAACATACGAGACAACTATCCCCCCACCCCCTAGCTACATAGGCTATGTGGGGCTTGACGCGGCGATTTGTGTCGTGGGGAGCAAGGTTCGTCACACTTCCTGTATGTCTTTACTTAGCTGTCACGAGACGATGGTCCATCTTCCAGCCAGCGACCTCGTGACCGCTCCGTCACTCGGTGGACGGGCTACGACGCCTGGGCTGCGACAGGTCCTCGCCGACCGGTGTTGACGTCTCGATGCCTTCTCTCGGACTCGTTCCTCCCGGCGCCACTCCGCACTCCTCGCTTCACATCGGCCGACTGCCCCGTTCCTTCCTTTTCCTCGTGTTTTTGTAAGCTCGTTCGCCATATTAAACTCGCATCATCTCTGCATGTGGCCGGGCTGACCGCCGCGTCCTCTGGGTCGTAAACGTGTTCGGCGCTCCGGCTACCCGCACATGGGCCCGGCATCGTCCCTCGATTCTGGCAACAAAGTTTACTGCTCCGCTCTGCACGTGCTGGGACACTTGGTGGCCCCCTTGGTCGGCGCATGTGTTCCTTCTGCCTTCGGATATCGTGTCGCTATTATTCTCGCATGCTCGCCAAAAGCTCTCATCATTTATTGCGGTAGCCGTCTCGGGAGAGACGCAGCTGTTGGTGTGAGCTTAGCGTCCTCTTGTAGCTGCGAGATGCAGCTGCGTCTGTCTTCCTCCGCATGTGGCCCCTACACCACGTGTTCATTCCGCCTTGGAAACCTGGCGCCATTCTTCTAGCATGCTCGCCAAACCCCTAATATTTATTGCGGTAGCCAGCCTAGTGTCGACAGAGTTTGCCTTCTGACGAAAAATATATTTCGGGACGCGAGACGCGTCAATGGTAATAAGTATAATATTTGTGGCATCACATAAAATTTTGCGATGTTTATAGAAAGTTATGAAGAGTTGTGTGTGACCCTTGGTAAGTTAAAAAAGAAAGAAGAGGAAATTAAAAGTAGCTTCCTNTAGAAAGTTATGAAGAGTTGTGTGTGACCCTTGGTAAGTTAAAAAAGAAAGAAGAGGAAATTAAAAGTAGCTTCCTAAAAACCTTATGTATGCCTCACATCATCTTCCTTGTTTGGATGTACCGGATTTTTCTAAGCGATTGGTTCTCCAGGCGGATGTTTTTAGTTTCCATTGTAGACTATATCGCTTTAAGAATACGAGAACGAGTTAAGGTCTATTGCTTACGTGAGCAAACCCTTCTCTACAAGTGGAATAAAAATGTACAGCTCAGAAAATAAGGATGCAATGACATGCATATTTGATTTTGAACGTTATTATAACTATTTAAATCGTAGCGCTTTTGTTTTACGGACAAAGAACGAAAGTCGAAAGTCTCTATTGTAATTTTTCTAAGCTGATGGATAATGTATTGTACTCAGTATATATTTCAGACTAGGGAACCAGCCCGGCTTCGCCCGGGTACAATTGAGTTTTACTGTAATACACTAATAAATAAATTGGGAAAAGACAATTCATTTATGTGAAACAGAATTATGAAATTATTCTATTTTGGCCTAGGTTTTTTAACTGATTACGGCAACCCAAAAAGAAGAAAATATTTTTTACCCGATAGCCAAGAAGTGTATCTGTGCAACTATCGCGTAGTTACCACATTTCCGTTTCCAGTGTCGATGGATGACAATCAAAAAAACATGAGATTCATCAAGTTGTATCTTAAGAAGTTAATGTTCATATGTACTTTTTTGCGCTTGGCTAAGGGATCTTAAGGATCACCAAAGTTAAGCAACGTTCACAGCGGAACACATTTGGATGGGTGACCATTTAGTGGCAAAACATCTGAGCGCTTCCGGGGTTTGGAGGGCACATTAAATATTCTGTCCCGGTTGTTATCTATTAATAGCAGTCGTTAAGCCATTTCAGAGATCCTTGGGCGGCCTGATAAACTCTGACACCAGAGGAAAATAATATTTTGATCACGTTTCCAGCCATTGCAGAATTACGATTTTCGTTGTTATTCCACATGAACCGTACAATTTTCCGGGATTAAAGTATCCTAAGTCCTATTACAGGACTTAAAGTACATGCATGCCAAATTTAATCAAAATACGTTAAGCCGTTATGGAGCTGAGTGGTAATAACACATATACACATATACACACACATATTTGACATTTATAATATTAGTAGGATTAGGTTGAACTACCGCGGTGTGCTTAAATGTGCTGGGACTGCAAGGACACTATAGGCCCGAGAGCTTAATTACGAAAGCACGCGATGTAATGTCCTGCTGCATCCAGAGGGTGTTAGTGCCAACGATGCGATTGCCCAGGACTTTTAGAACGTCTAGATTTCTTCAGATTAATTCATAGTCAGCTAAGTCAACGAATTATTATTTTTTGAAAGGAACAGAGAGATTTTTTTTTTAACTTGAACTTACCCTAGTTAACTGAACCACGTACATGCTGACATTATATATTTGCATAATACCCTGAGCTAGTCTGGAGAAGAGACACAAATTAAGCATTTTTTCATCTGGAAGTTTAGAATTTTAATTGCCAGGCATACATTTAATGGAACATATCAGTCACGAGATGGGGTAGTGTTGCTGAGCCCGAAATGTTGTTTGAAAATTGACTAAGAATTTCATGTCAGAAAAAATTTGGTGAAATGGATATTAATTAAATTTCACACTTTACTTGAAACGTCTCTTCTAAATTATGATTTCCAGCAGAAAAAAGTACTTTTCCATAGTGATGTTATCTATTATTGAATAATTGAGTTTTATAGTGATATTTATGAGTGTTCTCCTGTCTCACAACTGTATTTACACCGTCAGTCTGCATGCATTTACGCGAGTCTTTCCATCTGTATACGTATACTTAAAGCCTTGACGTCTGGCACAGTGCGGGGGACTATAAAATATCCACTCATCATCAAACACATGTTTTATTGTTACGTTACAAAGCTAACATTGTTTATGATTCACTTTCACTTATATATCATTCAAATTAATTTATATTTGAGGCAGAAATAGAAACTATAGAGAAAGTTGGAGATGTACCGGTACTAGAATGTGACATTATGACACAGATGAATACAACTGGTGCCTGTGGGTAAAGCCTAATTCATATTGTTTTGNCGTTACAAAGCTAACATTGTTTATGATTCACTTTCACTTATATATCATTCAAATTAATTTATATTTGAGGCAGAAATAGAAACTATAGAGAAAGTTGGAGATGTACTGGTACTAGAATGTGACATTATGACACAGATGAATACAACTGGTGCCTGTGGGTAAAGCCTAATTCATATTGTTTTGTATTACCGGTAAAATTTCATACATCATTAAACATNTGTATTACCGGTAAAATGTCATACATCATTAAACATATGCTAAAATAATAGAATACTATTATTCCTAATCTACCAAAATCCTTAACAACCACTTAATTTGACTCATAGGTTGCTAATATTGCACTCTTCGCAGTACCACTCCAACAAAAATGTTAGTGGCTTCAATTCACTTTCCCTACTTTCTTAAGTCAGTGCATCACCGGGATAGGAAGTGGCGATTCGTTATCGCTATATTAACATGTCAGGTTTCGAGAACATGTCTTGGCAAGTTTTACATAATCTATTAAAAAAAATTAACTATGTGGCCTTGCGTGCTACTTTCGTTCAATTCAGTGGAGTTTGTTTGCTATCACGAGATCGTTCGTATGCTACATGAAGAACCCAATTCGATAGCTCTCTTGTACAGAGCCCATAATCACAACATTGCAACGAACAATATGCGATCAAAGACGATAAAAACCACTAAAATATTATGTAACATAACTAAGAACAACGCACTTACATTTAAAATACATACATTTGCAAAATAATTGATTACCTGTAGGTGTCATCGAAGGGGCATGTAAGCGGTTGCAGGCATAGTACGTAGTACTTTATATGTGCTCAGAAAAAAAAATTACCACACCAGGAATATATTGCAAGGGATGAAAACTTGCAGGATACACTTAGTATGGTGTTAAACTACCCGTAGCAGGAACACAGGTGGCGATACTGTAAGGCTTAGAGGCATACAGACGTCGGATGTTCCCTTGATGAATATGCTACCCAGCTAGCGCAACTGACCCCTCAGACACGCCATAGTTGCCGCCCAATCTTTTCCCAAACGTCCTCGATGGGCGAGAGGTCTGGGGACTATGCTGGCCAAGAAAGCATGTTGACATCACGAAGGCAGACCAGACATGCCCGTGCTGTTTGAGTATGGGAATTATCATGCTGGAAAAGGGGGGTTTCAAGATTCACCAGGAAGGCGAGCGCACATAGTCGCACAATTTCCTGGACGTATCAGTGAGTCAGTCAGGGTTCCTTCAATCACCACCAGTGGAATTCGAAAATCGTAAGAANAATAATTGATTACCTGTAGGTGTCATCGAAGGGGCATGTAAGCGGTTGCAGGCATAGTACGTAGTACTTTATATGTACTCAGAAAAAAAAATTACCACACCAGGAATATATTGCAAGGGATCAAAACTTGCAGGATACACTTAGTATGGTGTTAAACTACCCGTAGCACGAACACAGGTGGCGATACTGTAAGGCTTAGAGGCATACAGACGTCGGATGTTCCCTTGATGAATATGCTACCCAGCTAGCGCAACTGACCCCTCAGACACGCCATAGTTGCCGCCCAATCTGGTCCCAAACGTCCTCGATGGGCGAGAGGTCTGGGGACTATGCTGGCCAAGAAAGCATGTTGACATCACGAAGGCAGACCAGACATGCCCGTGCTGTTTGAGTACGGGAATTATCATGCTGGAAAAGGGGGGTTTCAAGATTCACCAGGAAGGCGAGCGCACATAGTCGCGCAATTTCCTGGACGTATCAGTGAGTCAGTCAGGGTTCCTTCAATCACCACCAGTGGAATTCGAAAATCGTAAGAAATGGTACCCCACACCATGACACCTCTTGTTGGGGTGATGTGCAGCTCTGCAATGAAGTGTGGATCACAGCGCTGACCAGGACATCTCCAGGCTCGAATTCAGCGGTCGTCTATGTCCAGACAAAATCGCGATTTCAGGCTGAACACCACTCATTGCCAATCCTCAAGCTGCCATGCTGTCCGTTCCCGGCAGAAGGTCACAAATGCTTGTTGAATCTTAAGTCGTAATAGCAGACGTCGTAAGGAACGCCGTGATGTTAGATCCCGCTCTGCTAGCCGTCTTGATATGGTGCTGGTGGACACAGCCGTATCCCCAGCTGCCGTGACATGTCCCTAGATGGGGCGCAGCGAAGCCTGTGGAGTGTTTACAGCCTGTCGCATGATGGAACTATCCTCCCTGCTGGTGGTTTGCCAAGTCGACCTGAGTCTTCTCGAAGGTTGTGTGTACCATCCTGTTCGCACAGCGTCCAACACTGACTCACAGTATAGGCCGAACGGTTCAAGCGGCGAGCAATGCACCGAAACTTCGAACCCGCATCTCGGAAGCAGACGAAGCTGCTTTTCTCAAACGTATCCGGCTAGTTAAAAGCTTGTCTAATCCTCCGTCGAGGAATGCTGCATGTTCACTTAACTTGCCTCTGTGCTCACACTACTACAAAGGCATTTTTCGGTGTCTTACAGTTATTAATGATGGAAGTACTTGCTTGTATGCCTCTTGATGGCACATCCTGACAATCAAACCGCACAAAACGCAAATAGGACACATGTCGAGCTGTGACGAAAGTGCGTAGTAACCTTCTTAATACTCGCGTGGTTCGTTCGTGGTGATCAATGTTTTTGCAAATGAGTGTATCTTGATTCGATTGATTCTCGTAAAAGCGAAGCTGCGATTCAGGACAAAGTACACCGACAGTCTGTTTGTCTAGACAGTATTCTGATCAGTTATATTTGGTAAAATATCTGAAAATTTAAGAAAAGACAAAAATGTACGAACATCGCACATCTATGAAACCATATCAAAGCTGAAACGGATGCGTGGAAAATAAATAATGCAATTACTTCCTTCAGAACTAAAAATAAACTGTGATAATTTTTATTGGTGAACGCGCATGGCAATAACATATATTATATTGGTCGGCGGGTATCCTTGGGTACTCCCGTCATCCCAGTTCTTGTTTACCGCCGCTACTCCATCTTCCCTTGCTTCTCCCTCGCAGTCACCTAAGACCTTACTGTAGAGCACCTACAAAATATGTCAACTCAATACTGCCTGTGTCAGTGATGTTTCACTTGGACAAAATTAAGTTAGGACAGGCAGCTTATAGGCTATTCAAGGTAACCTGTGCACTTTTGAAAGCCCTGATTATGATCTATTTGTATGCACATTGTGTATTATTCCACCATATGTAGAATTATCAATGTCATGAGCCTGTCGCTACTAGGCCACCTTAGTTATACAGGATGGTGGCTAGCAGTTTATATAGTTAAATTATTTAGGTGCAGACAAAGGACATCTGAGGTTGTTGCGTTAGGGGTAAACAAATACTCATATTCTCCGTTATTTAACACACCAGGATTTTATTGATCTAAAGGTCACATAGTTATTTACACACACTGGCGAGACTGAGCCCCCCCTCTAGTCATAAGCCTGAAGGGCTGGTGGGCTGAATACTTTGCTTTTTGGGAAGTTTGTTGAAGAGAGACGTTCCTCTACTTATCTGTGACTGCGGCTTTTGGTGAGGCATGGTGAGTTGGGTGGCCCTGGTTCAGGGCCTCGGACTGGCTCTCGTTGGCGTGCTGTACTAAGTTGGCTTTTTCCTGCGGCTTTGACGGTCTCTCTCTGAAGTCTGCGATTGGTTTTCCCGTGACTTGTACTTTCCCTGCGACCCCGGCTGGCATTCCTGGTTGGAAAGTGCGTCTCCTCATCCTGCTTCCGGTTATCGCGTTTCTGAATTCCTCACCGCGGAAACTGCCACTACGTTTTCAGCAATGAACTCATAAGTTCTCGGTACCTTTACTGGGTTTGTCTCGGGAATTTACACATGAAGTTTCGGCTGTTCCTGGGTTCTCTCCTCGGTGACGTTACTATTGACTCACTGAATGACTAACTGCTCGCCTCTTCGCCATACGGCGCACCACTACGCCTTCTCGGGGAATGGCGCCACTCGGACTGGGGCTACCACTCGTTTCCGGGAATTTACTCATATTCTCGGCACTGTTCTCGTCACACGACTGATTACTCCTGTGTCTTATTTGGTTTCTCCTGCTGCTGCTGCATTTATCTCGTCTCACGTCTGTACCGCCGAACAACTCCCATCTCGGTTGAACAACTGACTGCGAACAACTCATTGTACATTACTGCCTGGGCCGGGCCCAAACTCCGGCCTGTTGATACGACTGCTCTCGCCTNACTGCGAACAACTCATTGTACATTACTGCCTGGGCCGGGCCCAAACTCCGGCCTGTTGATACGACTGCTCTCGCCTAACTGCCTTATCTGTCTCGCATCGCAGCTGCCAAACAACTCCTCGTCCACGACTGATCACGACTGCTGGACCACAACTGTCTAACCACAACTGCCCGACGACAACTGACTGACTGATCACGAACCTTGGCTGCTCCCGAATTTAACCCATCCATCGATATATTCAAATTGGCTGTCAGCATTTTCTTCGAGAGCGAAATCGGGAAACCCCCTGTGTACCTAGCGCGTTTTTTTGTATAGGATTTCGTTTCTCGTCAGCGGCTCGCTCGCTCCAAACTAGGTAGCAGGGAGGGGTGCGGCAAGCGTCTCGGGAGTTCCTGGCAGCTGGGTCGGCTCTAATGTCTGTGGGGGTTCCCGTGATTCCTTCGCCGAGAGCTTAAATCAGCTATTTTTCGGGACTTTCCCTGTTTTTCTCTCGCTTTGATTCTTCCCCTCCATATCCTTACACCTTGGGACTTCCCCGGGGTTATTTCTCTTGGTNCTGTTTTTCTCTCGCTTTGATTCTTCCCCTCCATATCCTTACACCTTGGGACTTCCCCGGGGTTATTTCTCTTGGTATAAATACAGCGTAATGCCTATCCCATGTACTCGACACACGTCAAGCCTTGTCATTTAATTCATTCATCGGTCATGTGAAACAGTGAAATTATTAGAAAATTATGTATTTTTATAANCTGTTTTTCTCTCGCTTTGATTCTTCCCCTCCATATCCTTACACCTTGGGACTTCCCCGGGGTTATTTCTCTTGGTGTAAATACAGCGTAATGCCTATCCCATGTACTCGACACACATCAAGCCTTGTCATTTAATTCATTCATCGGTCATGTGAAACAGTGAAATTATTAGAAAATTATGTATTTTTATAANGTCAAGCCTTGTCATTTAATTCATTCATCGGTCATGTGAAACAGTGAAATTATTAGAAAATTATGTATTTTTATAATTTACTGATTTTTACACTTAGATACAATACATAAATAAAGTAAAATCAAATAATTCCAGTACTCACAAATATTCAACTAACAATTTTAATTCAACATAAAAAAACATGAAATTTCTTTTCTTCAATCTTTACCAACTTTACTGGTCTTATGCAAATTAGTGTGCAGTGAAATTTTCCAAAGTTTTATTTCAAAAGTGCTCAGTTAACAATGAAAAATCTTACGTAATTCCTATCCACGTATCCAACCAGAGTGAAACATTGTCAACATTCTGGCTTTTGTACATTTTCTAGAATCTGAAGTCCTTAAAATTGGTATACATTCCAGTGGAAAAACCTTAAATATTATGGAAAGTATCCTTAAATAAGTCAGGTATTCTTAAAGCATTATTACATTTTCCATGGTGAGTAACCCTACGATTCATTTTTGACTAATTAATAAAAAAGCGCGTGCAATATCAGATATTCCCACGTACGAATATTACGCCACACTACAGCTTCTGCAAGAACTACGATGCCTGTGTTTAATTAGTAACAAACTTAATTTCATTGCCTAGATCAATTACATCAAAATGTTCGAATCATTATCTGGGTTGGTTTGAAGTAAAACCAAGACAATGTTAGCATATTTTGCCAAAATTATTCTCAATAATAAAGGGAGATAATATTTTTAATCCTTTCCCCTGTGTTTGAGGAGATACAGATATGGAGCAACCGTGAAGTAGACATGTAGAGACGGCTGCAGTGCTTTGAGAAAACACACAGGACAGTGGCAACGTCCTTCAAGTTCCCCAAAGCCGAAAGTCTTCTTGTATCCCCGTCAGGAATAGAGCCCGTTTCCCGTCTTGTCAGAANTCAAGTTCCCCAAAGCCGAAAGTCTTCTTGTATCCCCGTCAGGAATAGAGCCCGTTTCCCGTCTTGTCAGAAGAGTGCATCAACTATTGTGGCTACTTAGAAAAACAACAGACTTAGACAAAGATACAATTATAAATAAAAGTGAAATGTATGGAAAGTTTAAATTAAGATAAATTCTTTTTATATTTATTAACCAAACACAGGGTAACCGTGTTGTTTTAATTACATTTACAAACTTGTAATTTTATGTGGTACCCTTTTAAAAAAACCTAATAAATAGCATGTTTATTAATGGAAATATGTAAGATTCGATAAAACATAATTTTGTAAATTTGATTTATTTCTGCGTCGAATTCGGTGTACATAGCAGACAAATACGGTTATAGCGAACACAACATCCTTACACCCGAAACATCGGAAACAATGCCAGTCAGGTACAATATATTCCAGAAATAAATAATTAAACCCTATACAAATAATGAATAATCCATTCCATGTGGATATTTAAAATTTTTTATTGTTTATTCAAGCACTTCGGTAAATATTTAGGAAATTGATATTTGTAAATTCGACTGTAATAATACAAAAATAATTATATAACACATTCTCTTATATGTATTATTTGTTAGCGAAATGCATCTTACGAAACAGATCGCAGATATCGAAAAAAAATTAGTACTTTTTTTTACCACATTTGAAAATAATGCTAAATCTGAAATAATTTCGTGAAACATTGACGAGGCTCAGTAAACATATACAATTCAGGTAAAGAGTTACAACGAGCAGCTCTCCTCGACGTGTTCTGGCTGTTGAGAGATGCACAATAGCCGACGAAGTATGCGCTTTCTCTCTCCCTGAATACAGGCGGCAAATTTGGTCAACAGTTAAGGAAATAGCACCAGTGGCTTGCAAATGTTTATACTTTTATGTGCATTGATACTTTTGTAATGTTCAACAGCCAAATTAATAAATAATTAAATAAATTCCAGTCATTATTTCCAGTCTTAAATTTAGAATTACGAACTATTTTAAATCAAATGTTAACAAAAACAACCAGAGTTCCGCATAGCTGCAATAGAAAATACTAATATTATTTGTATACGATACTATATCTTTTTCTCAGTATATAGTCTAAAACGATAGTTTTACTTACAATAATAAGTTTAGTTTGTACATGTTACTTAATCTTTTGCAAGCATATCTTGAATCACGTATGGACTACGCTGCTTTACCACCCGAAGTCCAGCAAACAGCTTGTTGTCAGAAGTAATTCTAGTCTCGCTCACGGCGCTGCAAGAAGTGCGTGAGAACTACTGTCACTGGCCATCAGGGCTGGCTGACTTCATTCACAATCGTAACTACAACTCCTCATTCAGGAATTATGTGTGCTTAGGAACGCGGCGGTGGGTCTGTGAACATAACAACAAGAATAGATGAACGCTTCATGAGACATTCTAGCGCGCATGCTGCTATTAGAACGAGCTATGACTAGACGCTTACTTCATGAGCTCAACGTCATGGCAATCGCAGTGACATGTAGAATGGAAACTTTCATCTGTTTAACATAATTATAACTTTAGGTAGCAGAAGACTTATTTAGGGAAATATTAATTTTGCGTGGGTTGGCTTAGCTATATAAATATGTGCAGTTTATGAAAGACTCGGCAACATTCCATAAAACATAGCTACAAGACAACACTTCACCTTGAGAATGAAACCGGTAAAACACTGAAGCATTCCGCAAGTCATTACCTTTCTCAAATCATATAGCAATAAAACTTTGGAAAGTACTAGGATGAAATTAATTTGGTTTGACAATACTGAGTCTATATTCAAGTGAATCGATTTTTATAATTTATTATTTACGTTTATAAGTTGGAAATAAATAAATACTGATATTATATGTAATTTAAATTGTTATAAGAGTAAACTTGGTAATAAAAATCTTGTAAAACATGTATTTAAAAGGTCGGGGGGAGGGGGAAATGAAAATTACTTTGCCTTGATTAAATTCATTACTTACATAAATAACCTTCAGCATTTTCACTCATGTTATTCCCTTCTCTGCTAAAGGAAATTTATTACAACTGAGTTAACTGTTCTGAAATCAGTAACCTTGTACTAATTAGTGCCTTATTTGCAATGTCATGTTATTCATAGGCACAACATTAATTACTATTGTTTTATATGCACTGGCTTCATGAGCACAAGTTATCTCTGACGCCGTTAAAATCATCAGAATTGTTCCAAAGTAGCACTAATATCTCAAAATTTTAGGGAAATTAAAATCTCTTATTTGCCCTCGTGTTGTAGTAACACAAACCGTGCAAGGAAAGGAAATTACGACCGTTTTAAATTATTGCATCACTCTGGTTATTTTTCTAAATAATCCCATTTTTAACCATTTATAAATTTTATTTAAGTGGGCTGGAAACTATTATTAACATGCTCTGCCTCTTTCCTACCTTAAGAAGTAATCCCTGGCTGCTCATACTGCTTCTTTAACTTTAGCCTAATGCAGCGAAGCGATAATTACAATTTCATCGGATAGTCAAAATATTTAAGCAATTTTTAAAAGCATCCAAAACTGCCGCCTTTAGCAAATATGTTACAGATAGTTTAAACAAAACCGTCATAATAGAAAAACATGATTCCTTTGCGGTCGAATTTTTAATAACATCGTTAATACTACTAATATTATAAATACGAAATTTTGTGGGTATGAGTTTTCTGAACTGTGGGTTGAAAGGATGTAAGGATAATTGCCACTGTGCATCGCTGTATGTGAGCTGTTTCTTGCTCGCGTGGAGTGGAGCGAGTTGTTGGGGAGAACACACGACGTGGGGTGGAACAAGGCAACCAGCTGGGCCGGCGTGAATACTCTTAGTGCGCTGTGACGTTCAGGAGGTAAGAGTTGCCGACTCCCAGCGTCTAGGAGAAACTGTGAGTTTGGATACTATTGAAACGTAGAGTACAGTGTTGAGCTAGACAATGTGCTATGTAGGTAAGAGTGACCGCTCTGAGAAAATATTTATTTAATAATTGCAAGTGTTCCAGATGCAATTAGACCCTCCCACAGCCGAAAAAATATGTGTTTTCTATGTTAACCAGGGCATAAATCAGCAAATACATTAAAGTCACTAACACTCCTTAATATACTGAAGCAAGAATGACACTTCACTGGCGCTCTTCCTAACATGATATTCATCACAATTTCCAGTTTTGAAATATCAGGGATGGATAAAGTGGATAGACACCAACTGACGGACATAAAAGATCTGATGTAGCGGAAGGGATGTTTAGGGCGTACATTACACATAAATCCAATCACCAATCACAGAACAGCAAATGTGTTCTTCATTCGCTTCTTTCACCGAATAATAAAAATATTTTTCTCTTCAATTGTGAGAATGAAGTCCTGCTTTATCTTGATTCATTCGCTGTCACATAGGATTGCAATTTTAATGTTTTAAAGCTTTCTACGTGTTTATTAGACGTCCACCAATGGTCTACCAAAGCTGAAACCCATACAACTGGGGCCTGTGTGTAAAGCCTAATTAATATTATTTTGTGTTGCCGGTAAAAATTTCATACATCATTAAACATATACTAAAATAATAGAATACTGTTACTCTAACACTACCAACATCCCTAACAACCACTTAATTTGGCTCTTCGGTTCCTAATATTGCACTGTTCNTACTGTTACTCTAACACTACCAACATCCCTAACAACCACTTAATTTGGCTCTTCGGTTCCTAATATTGCACTGTTCGCTGTACCATTCCAACAAAAATGTTAGTGGCTTCAATTCACTTGCCTTACTTTCTTATTTCAGTGCATCGCTTGGAAAGGAGGTGGCGATTCGTTATTGCTAGCACAAACTTGTCATGTTCCGAGAACAAGTCTTGGCAAGTTTTACATCATCGAATTATAAAATTAACTTCGAGGCCTTGCGTACAACTTTCGTCCAATTAAGTGCAGTGGGTTTGCTATCACGAGTTCGTTCGTATGCTACACGAAGACAGCAATTCAATTTACTTCTTGTACAAAGCCCATAATCACAACATTTAAACGAACAATATGCTATAAAAGACGATAAAAACAACAAATACATTATGTTACATAACTAAGAACAACGCACTTGCATTTAAAACACACTCATTCGCAAAATAATTGATCACCCGAAGATGTCATCGCAGGAGCATGTAAGTGGGTGCAGCCATAGAACTCACGGCTTACTATATGTACTGAAAAAAAAAACAATATAATATCACTCCAAGCATATATTGCAAGGGATCAATACTTGTAGGATGCACTTAGTATGTTGTTGGACAACCCGTGGCACGAATAAATGTGGCGATACGGTCGGGCCTGGATGCATACAGACGTCGCATGCTCTTTTGAGGAATGTCCTACACAGCTAGCGCAACTGAAGCCCCATATCCGCCATAATTGCCTCTGGCCGAAGTTGCTGTCCAATATGTTCCCAAAACGTTATCGATGGCCGAGAGGTCTGGGGATCTTGCTGGCCAAGATATCATGTTGACCTCACGAAGGCAGGTCAGACATACCCGTGCTGTTTGAGTGCAGGCATTACCCTCCTGGAAAATAGGTGTTTCAAGGTTCACCAGGAAGGTGAGTGCACATGGTAGCAGAATTCCCTGGACTTGTAGGCAAATCAGGCAGGGTTCCCTCAATCACCACCAGCAGTGGAATGCGGAAATCGTAAGAAATGGTACCCCACGCCATGACACCTCTTTTTGGGGCGATGTGCCGCTCTACAATGAAGTGTTGATCACAGAACTGACTAGGACGTCTCCAAACTCGAATTCAGTGGTCGTCTGTGTCCAGACAGAACCGTGATTCCTCGCTGAACATCACTCGTCACCAATCCTCAAGCTGCCATTCTACCCTTTCCCGGCATTAGGTCACAAATGCTAGGCAGTGCTCAAGTCGTATTATCATACGTCGTAAGAAACGACGTGACGCCAGATCCCGCTCTGCTAGCCGTCTTGATATGGTGCTGGTGGACACAGGTGTATCCCCAGCTGCCATGGCATGTCCNCCAGATCCCGCTCTGCTAGCCGTCTTGATATGGTGCTGGTGGACACAGGTGTATCCCCAGCTGCCATGGCATGTCCCTAGATGGTGCGCAGCGTAGTCTGTGGAGTGTTTACAGCATGTCGTAAGATGAAACGATCACCCATGCAGGTGGTCCGCCAGATCGACCCGAGTCTTCTCGAAGGCTGTGTGTACCCTCCTGTTCTCACTGCGGCCAACACCGACTCACAGTATAGGCAGAACGGTTCAAGTGGCGAGCAATGTACCGAAACTTCGAACCCGCATCTCGGAAGCAGAAGATGCGGCCTTCCTCAAACTCATCCACCTGGAAAAAGGCTTGTTGAATGCGCCGTCGGGGCATGTTGCGTGTTNGAAGATGCGGCCTTCCTCAAACTCATCCACCTGGAAAAAGGCTTGTTGAATGCGCCGTCGGGGCATGTTGCGTGTTCACTGAACTTGACTCTGTGGCTCACAATGTTACTAAGGCCTTATTTGGTGTCTTGAAGCTATGAATGATGGAATTACTCTAATATTCCTTATTGGCAGATCCGCGCAATCAAAAGTATTAGACGCAAATAGAACACATGTCGAGCTGTGACGATAGTGCTTAGCAACCTTCCTAGTACTCGCGTGGTTAGTTCGTAGTGATACATTTTGTTTTCAAATGAGTGTATCTTGATTCGATTGGTTCTCGGAAAAGAGAAGTTGCGCTTCAGGAAATAATACACCACAAACCGGTTTTTCACGACAGTAATGTCATTGGTTCTATTTTGTATAAAATAAGAAAATAAAATAAAAAACAAAAATATACAAACATTGCACATCTCTGAAATCATTTCAACGCTGAAACTGATGTGTGGAAAATAAATCATGCAATTACGTCCTTCAGAACTAAAAATAAACAGTGATTACTTTTATCGGTGAACGTGCATGGCAATAACATATATTATATTGGTCGGCGGGTATCCTTGGGTACTCCCGTCATCCCAGTTCTTGTTTACCGCCGCTACTCCATCTTCCCTTGCTTCTCCCTCGCCGTCACCTAAGACCTCACTGTAGAGCACCTACAAAATATGTCAACTCAATACTGCCTGTGTCAGTGATGTTTCACTTGGACAAAATTAAGTTTGGATAGGCNAATATGTCAACTCAATACTGCCTGTGTCAGTGATGTTTCACTTGGACAAAATTAAGTTTGGATAGGCAGCTTATAGGCTATTCATGGTAACCTGTGCACTTTTGAAAGCCCTGCTTATGATCTATTTGTATGCACATTGTGTATTATTCCACAATATGTAAAATTATCAATGTTATGAGCCTTGTCACTTTATTCATTCATCGGTTAAATGAAACAATGAAATTATTAGAAAATTATGTATTTTCCTAATTTGCTGGTTTTTGCACTTAGATACACAAAAAACGGGAAGTAAAATCAAATAATTTAAGTATTCGCAAATATTTAACTAACAATTTTAATTCAAAGTAAACAATCATCTAAATATTTTCCCTCCATCGTTACCAACCTTACTGGTCGTATGCAAGTTAGTGTGCAGTGGCATTTTCCAAAGTTTTATTTCAAAAGTGCTCAGTTAACAATGAACAGTCTTAAGTAAGATAGTAGTGTGGATGAACACTCTTACGTAATTCCTATCCACGTATCCAACCAGAGTGAAACATTGTCAACATTCCGCCTTTAGAACACTTTCAAAATTCTGAAGTCCTTAAAAATGGTATACATTCAAGTGGAAAATACCGAGACAATATGAAAAATAGACTTAAATAAGTCAGGTATTTTTACAAAATTCATATATATTCCGTGGGGAGTAATCCTACGATTCATTTTTGACTAATCAGTAAAGAGCATGTGCAATATCAGACATTCCCATGTACGAATATTACGCTAGGCTACAGGATGCTGCATAAACTACGAAGTCTAGGTTTAATTAGTCACAAACTTAATTGCATAGCCTATCTCAATTGCAGTAAAATGTTCGAATTTTCTGATCTGGTTAGAAGTAAAACCAAGACAATGTTAGCATATTTTGCAAAAATAATCCTTAAAAAGATAAGATAGATAATATTTTTAATCCTTGCCCCTGTGTTAAAGGACATACAGATATGGAGCAAACGTAAAGTATAAATGTAGAGACGGCGGTTGTGCCTCGAGAAAACACACAGGTCAATGGCAACGCCTTCAAGTTCCCAAAGGCGAAAGTCTTCTTATATCCCCTTACGGAATAGTGCCCGTTTCCCGTCTTGTCAGAAGAGTATCTTAACCATTGTGGCTTCTTAGAAAAACGGCAGAGTCTGCTCCTCGTTTTCGGCTCTTTCTCCATTTACATAGTCTTTATGTGTTCTAGCGTGGCGCGTGCGCTAGGGAACAGTTAATACAGACGGCTTTCGGTGTTCAATAAAAGTCAAAGCATAACACAAATACTCTTAACTTTGAACGGAATGGGCGCCAACTCACCGGGTTAGTACGAGATCACTGTTCTCAGGATCGTGAGCCGAACGACCACGTGGTTGTATCCCTGACACACACGGTACCAAAAGTTACAGAAAAACGTAAATTAACTGGGGTATTCAGGATGCCCAGCACGCCGTATTACCATTTACACTGTAAGCGAAGTACGCCTCCTAGAGGCGGTGAGGAGCTCCCTAGATAGGGCCACGACCCGAAGTACAATACGATAAATGAAAACGCACACTTGCAGTTAACTTAATAGAAGTTATATTGTCGAGTTCATTATGCAAAACACATATACGGAAGCTAAATTAAGCGTATCTGGCTCAGAAGGCTTGCCAGCGACCGTAACGGTACAATTCCAAGAAAATGGCGCGAATAAAACTTTTAAAAGCGTAATAAAACCTCGAGGGTCGGAAACGAGCTGACGGAGGGGTGCTGCGAAAGCGGGGGATACTTCGGAGAAAACACAAAGGTTCCGGTAAACTACATTATGCTATTGACTTGAAGTGATGAGAACAAAGTATGAGCGTCCCCCGCGACGCGACGCACGTGCAGCACCTACGACCGACACATGAAATCAGTCTGTTGGAGCTGGCGCGGGCGAGCGGCGTTTTTGCCGAGAGCTCGCGCCACTCCGCGAGGTACCTTCATTTGCTCACCTCATTACATTATCACGTAAAACATACATATAACAAAACACTGAAACGTTCGGGATGAACATCCCTGATCCTCCGGAGAGTCGAGGTTTCTTAAATATCAGCTCATTTACACACGAAACCTTATTATGTGGTGCCTCGAAAATCCAGTGGGGAATTTTATGTCTGTCAAGTTCCGGGCCACTCTGCGACCGGAACGGTCAAGTTCAATTAAAGTCTGAATATTACCCACATAACTGTTTGGCTTAACCAGATACACACTTACACTCTAAAAATCGCATAAGACACTTCAAATGACATTACCCGATATCCTACACCTAATTAAATATGCACGTGGCGTGCGTTTGGTCTGCTGCATTGCAATGCCATAAGGGCGAGTTACACTAACACTTGTGGGTGGGCTATAAACTATAGTGCCATTTTTTTCTACACGTGTCTTCACTTAATTCCGATCCTAATTTACAAGATTGTTCTACAGGCGCCACAGACAATAAACTGGCTCACTCAATACCGGGTTGCGACCCATTCACGAGTGAACGATGCTGACGCGCATCGGAACGCACTGCGTGCGTTTTCCGAATGCCGCACTGGTGCAGCGGCCGTGGGCCGATGATGTGGTGACAGTGGCCGCGCCAGACCACACGAGTGGTCCACGTCAGTTATTTTAGTTATAACGATTGTCAAAGGATTTGTTATTTTATTTTTGCGGTAGATTTTGTGTGCGCGTATGTGAAATTTGAAATTCTAAACTGCTACTTGTCATTGTCGGTTGTCGAATTACAAAATGTTGCATGTGCTGGGGGGTATCTATTAAAAGAGATAGTAATAATAAGATGCTTGTTGTGAAGGCCATCCCCCTCTCTTCGCTCTTTTATTACAAGTTGTGATGACTCCTGATTATTTTACGAACGAATCAGACTTCCTGAATATTTCATCCTCACCACTCCATCTTAAACGTTCTTTCGGCCAGCTTTTTAAAATTTGAACTGACTCAAAATAATATATTCTTTTCGTAGCGAACTAATCATAGGATTTCGTTCACTCGATAATTAGTTAATTTTGAACTAATCGTTCGTGAACGACCCATCACTACCCTGAACTGTAGGAGCGGCGCTAACGTACAGCGAGGCACGGACTATGGCGGCACGTGGCTCGCCCTGCACTACTTTCTGTTGAACTAAAACACACAACTAAATGGACACGAACCCTTGCATAAAACATCAACAAATAAATACAAAATATTACACTGCACATGAACAAATACAATTTAAATGTGAATGGCATGAAATGAGGGTGGAAAAACTAAGGTGAAAAATACGTGAATTATAAAATAAACATAATTAAAGCACTGAAAAGCTTATAGAGACGTCTTTGAGCGTCCACGCGTCTGATGTGTCTTTCTTTTGCTCTTAATTATTTGATCATAAATTGCTGTATGGTTAATGTGTGCCGAGTCCGCCATGACGCACCATTGCCAACCATTGTTGAGGGGGGGGGTGGTAAGAAGTTGCGCAGCACTACTCTGCACTCTCCTGCTCTCGCACTACACTGCGCGCGGCACTGCACCGTGCACTGAGGGCACACTGGTGCCGGTCGACGCGGTGGACGTGTGGCGTGGCACACGGTCTGGAAGGCAGGGCGCTGTCCTGCGTCAACGTGAAGGGTCGATATGCTATATTCAAGACCTCTGTTGTTGGCATTTAAAGTCACAATTGTATTCAAATCGTTCATATTCTGAAGTGTATCACAGAGGTCCAACCATAGACTAGAAGCTGAATCTGTTTCAGCTGAACGTACTTTTCCATCAATCACTAAAATCAACAAAATATGATTAACCGTACATCGTTTTCCGTATTCCCAGTCAGAAATTTGTTATTTTATAATTCTTTTGTTTTGCTTTGTTATACTTATTGTATATTTATTTCTCTTGGGAAATTATAATTTTGGTGATCTACAAAAACGAGTTGGAGAAGGTCGTGGATTTTTCTCGTCTATATCGCTGAAGTAGTACAACTGAAATTGTACGACACTTGTAAGCATATCACTATCTTGAATGGTTCTTGTGTACGTTCAAGGCCGTCCTTAGGAGCGTGCAACAGGTGCAGCCGCACAAGGCCTCGCGCTAGGAAAAAAAAACATTGTTTATTAAATGAAATATATTTAGCATTCGTTTGGTTGTAAGTTATATATTGCATGTTAGAATTTATATATTTAAGCATGTTTATTTTTAAAATGTAAAATTTTTTATAATAAAATGTTATTCGCGAGGCGCTATCGCTTGAGAGCTGAGTATATTGTTCGAAAAGTGTTTGTGTTGCGGGAAGCAACATGGCTAACTAGTGTGGAAGGGAAAGGCCTCGTAAAAGTTATTGCATCTCGCCTCGCTTTCGCTAGGGACGGCGCTGTTTGTACATACATTTTTTGGTTTCTATCACCGAAATGCCATTTCAAAAACAAACAAAGCCTGTTAACATTTCTTTGATATCTCCTGGTAACCTTATCAATGAAACGGTAAGGTTCTCAAGGTTAAATTTCTGTCCCTCTCTCATATATCTCAATTACATTATTAGATAGGTAGCAATTATTTATTTACTACTTGAATTTTCTTAGGGTGGGTTTAAATCTACGTCTCTTTCCTTGGCCTCTACCCTTACGTACTGCAGTTATAATTGATGATAAAGCTTCTTCAGGTAAATAACCTAATATAGTTTTACTTAGGTGTTCTTTTTTACAAGCTTCACTTACCAGTTTTACTCTCGTTGGCGTTGTGTGAAGAACTTATTTAAGAATTACTTGCCTCTGCAGTTTCACCCTCCGAGCTCAGCTTTGATTCGTCGCAAAACGTGCGTGGTTCATATGTTTATTATGATGCTCTACTTTCTTCTGCCCACCTTCTTCTCGTACGCTCAAAACAGGGTTGGAAACTGTTAATATTTCGGCAACATAAAATTAATTGTATTTCTCGTTAAAGTCAGATAATCGATTGCGGCTTTACTAATAAAAAAAATTTTATCTATACACTATCTGAATTCTGGGACAACTCAATAATAAAAATGAAACCGAATTCAATTTACTTAATGTCATTCAAACAAGTTATAATGTAATGTTAATATGTATTGAAAATTGCAATATTGGACGAATTGAAGTGCGACATAAATAAATATGTCATCAAAATGAACAGTGTGCTCTTCTCCTTACCCTTGCGAAAATTTCACTTTTGAGTTTTTTTTCGATTCACTTGGCTAATTGTAATAAAGTAATTGCATAAGTCAACGTTTTGCCAAATTCAGTTTTAAGAAAGAATATTAAGGCTGTGTTCGAATTCGCCTGAAATGCATACTTATGCGTACCTTTTCCCGGAAGTGACGTCATAAGTGCTGACCGAATTGCAAGTGAAGTACGTAAGTATAGAAGTACATGAAAATGTATACTTCTCGCGTACTTGCAGTAAATGTGCCGCCATTTTGAGAAGGAATTTGTTTGATATGCGACGTAATTATTTTATATAAATTTTAGTAGGGCTACCTTACTGCTTGGTAGCATGTAATTTTGAACTGAGTAAATAATTATTGTAAGGTGTGCCTTAAAGAAAGGTCTAAACAATAAATTCGCACTAGACCATGTTCATAACCTACAAATGCAACGGTAAAGCCAGGGTAAAACATGCAATCAATTTGCAAACTCACGTGCAATCAGAAAGACAACAAAAGTTATGTAAATCAAACTGAAATATTATTCAATCATTTATTTAACCTACACATTCATTAAAAGTGTTCATCTGGCTAATAGAAGTCGCTGAAGCCAACAAGACTGCCTGTCTGAAGTCATTAATTTTGGTTCCAAGGGTAAGTAAAGTATGCAAGGATGTGAGTACACAAGTATATTCCTGAATTCGGACGCGGTCTAAACAACGTGCGGACATATTTTGTTATATTTCCAATCTGATGCAAATAACAAAGCTTATACTTTAATTTGGTTCTAACACAGTAAAAATCGAAAATTTTTGCACAATTTATTTATTTTATGAAAATTGCAACTATCTCACTTACTTACATACAAAACATAGAAATCTGTTACACATACAACATCAGTGCACCCTGGCATCTAAAAATGTTAGTTGCCAAACAAAAAGCATTGAGCATCCCAACCTGAGAATTAACCTTCGCTGGTTTTCTCCAATTTTCTCTGACGGCCGCACATGGCCGCACCCAATTCTCACATATTTCTCCATTAACACTTCAACAAGTATTTCAGTGAAAAAATTATCGCGGGACTCGTTAGGACTTTTTTGTATAACTTACATCGTTAAAATATCGAGTAAATAAATAGCAATAATGAGTAATTTATAAAATATTAATTATGTACTTACACGACTAAGTTCAGCACAAATTATAATTATTACTTATATCACTAATGTTTAGGTGTTTTTTTATTTTAGACTCACATTAGCATCTTTTATTAGACAGCGTATATCTCCCACTTGTAACAACATTTCTTTCCTCATCTTCGACGCAGTGCAGGTACATAAGTGAGTGAAAGTAATTACGATTTGTATTGCCCCAGGAACTCTAGTTTCAGAAAAATAGCTCTTAAATGTACTCTAATTTTTTAGGTTTTGACTGCGTTTTAGATCGTTCAGCCTCACTTTCCAGTGGTGCCTAAACATCAGTTTTGAAAAGGCTTATGAGGAGTCCCTATCCTAACATCACCCACTCAACTCGCTCTGCCACAATCGGAGCGCATGACAACTCAATAAATCCGGAAACGATCACATATGTACACAAGAAATTGAACTGGCCAGCTGTTCCGTATGTTGCTGCGAACCAGGCCGGGCGCACGGCCCAGTAGATGACATTGCTAGCGCCAAAGAGATAGAAAAATTGAAACACAAACAATTAGAATGGTAATGAGCACCGAAGAACATGGAGCGCCGGTGCGGGTAGTTCAAGGGGAAACAAAGATAGTCTGTCATCGGTCATAAGGTGCAAGTGTCCCTCCCCCCTTCTTCTTGAAAAAAAAATTCACATCACTGCATCCGAAACAATTCGGATTGCTACTATTCTTCATGTATCAAGTCCCAGGTCGCACCGGCTCTGCAGAACTACCTATCAGCCAAGTCATGCTACTCACAGCACATACCAAAATAGAGTAAACAAGTAAGAGTGCCATCGTCAATTAATGTAGAAGTTGCACCAAGAGTGACGCCGAAGTTAAAGGAGAATAGAAGCAGCATCGAAGAGATGAAACATAGGGTGCCACAACAGCGCAGAAGAGAAGCACAATTCTTAGGCATTGAAAAGCATCACAAGGCATCTTCCTGGTCGTATCGCTACCTGCAACACAAGTAAGCCAAGCGGATTGCAGACGCATAGTCGACAGGCGCAGGACACAGTTCAGGATAAGCACAGCACAGGTCACATCATTGGAGAGGTTGTTTCTGAGGAGGCAGCACACGACGACCGACGAAACACCGCAGTAGGGTAGCTCCGCTCGTGAAAACAAAATATAAAAAACATTTGTAAGAGAGAAGAGGTGAAACAGAGACTCGATAAGGAACAGGTGAAGGAAAGGTGCTGCACAACACAGATACGACACTACACACTTAATAAAAAGCAAAGATGGCGATAATGAAAAAGTAACTACTAAATCACTACTTTAGATAGATATTTCGACATATTTCTTTAAGTGTGTGACGTGAGCCTCCGTGAGGCAGCCACCAGTGTCAGGAAAGCTCAACAGCACAGTATTTGGAACAAACAAACTTACCAATAATATATGGTATGATATTTCTAAGTATTATCTTAGATGATATTTTGTCAAAAGCTGTAAAATATATAACGAATCAGACTATTACTTATTCTCTTCATGTCCAGATGGGCATGTCTTTTCATATGCTAATGCATATATTTTCAAAATTTCTCACACCTGCAATTTTTGTATACAATTCAGATAGTGCTGCACTGTATGGATAAAAATTATAATAGTACATTCGATCTGCACACTTTCGCAAATAAAAATGAACGCCTCTTTTCACGAAAAAGATGTAGCTTTTAGCTCTCAGGAAAACATAAGACATTTTACACCGAAAATATATTTACACTTATGAAAACAGATGAAGTCAGGGGATTACGAGCCCCTTTGCAAAAATGTGCTTAATGGTCCGAACAGGGCCGGATTTCCCACATTGTCACCTGTAGACCCATGAAAAATTGCCGGCCCTATCCAATCTGTAATTTTTTTTAAACCTCATTTATTATTTTACTATCCACAGCAACAAGATACGGTGCATCATTATTGAAATTACCACATTATTATGTTACAAACATTACGAGTATTAGTTAAAAACAAGGTCAAGTTTAATTTATTGAATTAACTTGTTATAAAACTCTATATTTTATGACGGTAAGCTTAACTTTCCATTTGTAGGCATATCTTCTAGTCTTCCTTTTTACAAATGCATTGATGTCGCATGGAGTATCATCCCCCCCCCCACCTTTATCCAATCTCTATTACATATATAATTGCCAGTGCCATTTTCCATCTATACCAATGTATGTAATGTCCAAGCTTCATTTTTCTTGGGGATTTGCCGTTTTCGTTTCCCCCGTCCTTTCATTCCTGTACTGCTCCATACTCACTTCAATCACTCTCGTTGGCTCTCTTGACCTCACCACAGAAATGCAAAAATGTGAACAATCATTAATACAATAAGATTGTTCATCTTCACTCCAATGGGAAAAATCTATGGACACAAGAGAAAGCACTTAATAACATTTTGGATTACTATATAAAATATTACTGCAATAAAAATGCATAGCCGGTATTATTCAATAGCAAGGAAAAGATTTCATATTTATGTATTTATAAAAGTAAAACATTTACCAGCAGCAAAATATATTAATAATTATTTTCTTTTTTTGGAGACAAATTCTTTTTAGCCTTCCTTTGGGTAAAGGAGTGAGTGAGAGATTTGGACAGCTCTTAACAGCAAGGTCTTTAAAGCCGATTTCGAAAAGGAAGTCATGATGTTCTCAAAGGCCACATCCCACAGCAACCTTCAATTTTCACTAGTGCCATGCCAATAAACTGTATTTTACCACAGCGAAGTGTTAGGTAGCCTGCTTGCAAGATAGTGTGTGAAAATAAAAATAAAATAGTTATTATATTTTCTTGTGATAAAGAAAATATCTTATAGTATAAAATACGTGAGAATTTTGTCGGGCGTACGAGTGATGATTGCATTAAATTCCTAACACGCCACTTACTTTCTCTGTGAGGGTGGCGTCTAGCAAAGAGGACAATGACACCACGCAAGTCGACGTCCCTTTGATTTATGTGGTGTGAGAAAATTGGTTTCAGTTAGCAACTTCAGAATCAGAAATGCCAGAATATTTAACTTAAAACACAAATAAGTCCACACAGAGTCAATGGTGATGTATTAAAGATATCCTTCACCAATACAAAACTGCAAAACACATTCATCCTTTTGATCGCATAGCAGAACACTTAACACAATTTCAAACAATTTTTATAAAAAATAATAATGAAACGAAACATGCAAATCACTGAATAAAGAATTCTAACTACTTCAACGACTACGTGATGCATAGCACAACAGGTAAGTGTGAATAAATAGTTTTTTTATTAATTAAAAAAATTTACGTGAAATAGGCATTCATAAGTAATCTGAAAAATTACCAGTTCAGTTTGTTGTTTCAAATAAATAGAAAACCATGAAAAATAGCTGTCAAAATAAATTACGATCAGTTTGATATGTAATTAATGTACTAAACCACCTCTTTAAGCATTAGCTAACAAAAAGATAATTTACGTGAATTAATCGTGAACTGGCTCGTTAGATTTTCTCACAAATAAATCATTAAAATGTTTGTAGCACTAACTCGTCTTTTATAACTCTCATTGGTAATACAATCATTATGTACTACATTATTTGTGCTAACTTACTGTTTAAGTGTATTTGTTTCAATTTTAATATCTGGCCGCACGCAGCTACTTCACACGCCACTATCAGTTTTCAGCATCAGTAAAACATTTTAATCATAAATCACTAACTCCGCACCTTTATTTGTGTTGCAATATATAAAACTTTTGTTAGAACTGGACACAAACTACTATCACTGGTCAGCTGCTGGCAGAGCAAAACTAGAAAACCTAAAACTCAACGACGAAGATCTGCTAGAAAGTCTCTAAACACTCCGTCATACACAAGTTGCCGAGGTTGTGGGCCACCTCGCACGCCTTACTTGATTATCAATAAAAACAATGGTGCTGGTTGTTAAGGTATTTATTACCCCTTTATGTACACTCAACTATACAGAAGACACGTGACCTGAAAGGCCCAGAACTACAAGCGACCACGTGGTCTTATCATGTGAAGCTCGAAATGCACTTTTGATTCCCGATAAATAATAACGTCGCTCTCCCCTCAGCGCTATGCAAGTTAAGTAAGGAAAAAGATGATGATAATGATTTATAATGTTATGGATGCGACTGGTTACTGTTCGACAGATGATGTCCTTGCAAGGGCTTCTGCAGAGTGGGGAGAGCGTAACGTCCGAGCTCGTCCAAGTCCTGGCGAATACTGGCCGGAAATGTGCGCCGGCTTCCGCTACCTAGGCGCAGCTGACGCCATGCGGTGAAACGGTGAAACACAATATACACTGAAAGATGATTATGGGATGGAAAATAATATGAACTAAATTAACACAAGAAAACATAATTACCATTACACAAATACATAATAAAAATGATAATACTTATTCTAAATGTTTTCATTGCACCAGCCACAGCATTGCCAAATGTAGAATGTCACATGTCTCTGGCTGTGGCTGGGCAGATTGTCTCCGATGACAAAACAAATTATTAATTAATTACACACTGACACTATTAACAAATACACTGACGAAATAAACTGAATAAATAATAAACACTAATGCACTTGTGCCCACAAGCCTGTCGGTGTGGTGCGTCTGGTGTGGACATACTATGGCAGTCAGTGGGCAAAAGGACTCGTGAACGTGCTGTTCACGTCATTCTATTGCCTGATAAATATATACTTGTGCCTGGCATTGGCGGGTACGGAGGCAAGAACTTTCATTAAAAACAATAGACACCCAAACACTTACCAGTCACATCAATTGGATTTATTCTAGAATAAATGTACCTTTATTCTAGCACAGGGGTATACAAAAAACACCAAAAAATATGTTTCTGCTATTTTGCCTGTCATGCCATGGCACCCCCTAAAAACGGCCGCTCTAGGCCCGGGTCTAATCGGCCTAATGGGAAATCCGGCCCTAGGTTCAAACAGTGCTATATATTTATATTTCCGAATGATCGTTTTATTGCAATGTGAATAAAAGTTAAGAATTTTAATTTATATTAATCTTACACCTTTTGCAGAAAATGCCAATATTAACACACAAAAGACTTCTCTGTTAAAAAAAAAATAAAGGCAAGTCCTCAAATTTTATACTCTAGCCATCGCGATAGTCGGAACATCGATTATAAAATAAACCAGCCCATAATTAAATCCGAACCTGCAGACACACACACAATTTGGCAATGTTTCAACCTATGCATGTCAGAGTATCATAGCCATGCCCATGATAAATTTCAGAAGGGCTAGAAGAGGGGGGTAGCTATTCCATTATTGGTATTCCTTTTTGCTGCAAACCTTGTGCATATGCAGTTCGCTACCTCTATCTTGCCCAGGAAGAGGTGATGCTTGCTAAAGTACCTACACCTTATTGGCTCCACGTTGCCACAAATATAAGTACTATGCAAGCACATAACTAATAAATTCAGAGTAAAAAATTTTTACATATACGTTTACACACATGCAGATGTTAAGATTTTTTCCCGTGAATACGCAAATGCACAAAGGTTTCTATTGTGCTGTGGCCAGTTGGTTTCTGTTGTGTTTTGTTTGTTTCTATTGTGCTGTGACCAGTTGGTTTATGTTGTATTCTAGTGTTTTACATTGGTTTATATAGTGCTGTAGCCAATTGGTTTATGTTGTATTCTAGTGTTTTGCATTGGTTTCTGTTATGTGTTTTACATTGGTTTCTCTTGTGCTTTGTTGACACCTGTTCCTATACCAACATGTTGGTTTCTCTTGTATTACAAATGGTTTTCAATGGTTTCTGATTATTTCGGTTGGTTTATGTTGTGGTGTGACTTAAGCTTCAGTAATAAGTTTGAAAATTATTTTTTTTAAGTAGTGGCATTTTCATTTCCAAATGTGTGCAGAAAATAATATACATTAGAATATTAAATTATTTGTGATTTATATTAACAGACAGCAACCCAACCACAGTAGTGTCACCCGTCGGTAGTATTAGGTTGGATGACTAAAGTTAAATTAAAGTCTAAAATGTAAACTACTCAACCGATTTCGGTCAAACAAACGTTAGTATAAATTATGCATTATATACAAGGTGTGCATGACCTAAAACACTAACATATCCACAAGTTCCAACTAGTTTACGAGTGGTTGTCACTTCACTCCGTGTCATCAGAGCAGTCACATCAGACTGTTGGAGAAGAACAAATCAGCATATTCTCCAAGTCCTGTACCAACATGCAAGAACAGTGATTCAACCAGCAACAGTGATTCAACATGCCACAAAGACACTACAGAAGAAGAAGATACTATCCAAGGAAGATATTTAGGAATATCGGAGGACTTAGTACGGACGTGTCGAAACACAATGACGACTGTGTTGAACAAAACAGGATGACGTTTGTGTTAAACAAGTTATGCAATGTCAAGAAAGTTATGTTTTGATTTCTTTATTGAATAGATTTGGTTTGCAGGGTATAAGTAATCCTGTTAGTGGATTGTTAGAAATGTTTTTTATAGACAGGCAGATAACAGTCCCGCTCCTGCAATAGGTTATATCAATCAAATTGATGTTTGTGATGTTATTTGTTGGAATACTTTTGCGGTTCATAAAAATGTGTTAAATCGGAATGCTGTTGTTTTTGTTGCTCAAGTTCCTGTTGTGCATTCATGTGAAAAAAAAAATTTTAATTTGAATTAGGTGATGAAATATGGTTGTTTCGTAAACTAGTTGGAACTTGTGGAGATGTCACGCGCCAGAAATAACTGCGTGCAGCACGTGACCTTGAACCGTCCTATACACAGGCCGGAAACGCTTATACAAGAAAGTGGAGTATTCCATCACAGGCAGGAAGAGCATTTTAGGGTTAACACAAACACATTTTAATCGTTTTTCTTTGACGATTTTATTCATTCTATCAGCTTTCTACATCCAAGAAAATAATCGTAACATTTTGAAAAGATTAGGTACTTCTCAACTTGGACAAGTAAAATCTGTCAAAAATAATTGAGCATTGATAAAGAAAAGAATCATGTAATATTTTCCAAAAAATTTTGCATTTTTGCAGGAAGTTCGTTGGCACCATTTCTAAATGTTTAACGCAATATCAAATTGCCACATATTTCACTTTCATTTTTTTTGTAAAACAGNTTTTTTTTTTTTTTTTTTTTTTCTTGTAAAACCTGCCCTGGCAGTTTACAAAGCCTCAAAAAGGGCACATGTCCCGGTAGAAGAGGACGTCTGGTAATCCTAAATATAAGCCCTAGTTACTCTTTACCAACATAACTATTATGTTTCTCGCATTAAATCATCCAAGACACTGTTTTAAACTTTTAAAAAACTGGTTACATCATTACTTGTCTGGTATTTCCTCCATTGTGCATGAATGAAATAATAATGAAAGGCAAAAATTCTCTCAAAAATATGTTTTATTTAGCAATCTGATAGATACAAAACATTGCAACACATTAAGTAATACTGCAAGAAAATTATAAGTTCACGAACTTGCTATGCGACAATGCAATGCTTATGCACGATTGCGGTAGCACTGCGATGTATGTTTATTTCTTACTGTTAATGGTATAGTTATTTTGATTGTAGCACAGCCTTAATATGCAACTTAAATCCACTTACAAGTGCTTGTTTGTTGGAAACCTGAAGGCTTCAGTATTAACTATCACATTTTTCATGTATGAGACACATCTATGTATATATTCTTCAGTATTTTAGCATTTGTTGATGCTATTATATATACACTCTACAAATCAAAAACCAACTATAATGAAAATCACATAAATATTAGTTACCTAATTTAAAAATAACACCAAAAAAAAAAAACCAACATGAAATAATTCAGTCAACACAAAAACTTTTGGTGATTTTTAAAAGGATAAAATATATATAAAAGCATAATAAAAGTACTAAATTAATAATGTAATTTATTACCAGAGATTATATTCTTTAAAGTGTTTTGTTAACATATATTTAATTCAGTTCTCAATTAATAGTATGTTGCGACTATAGTGCTCCTGTGAATTCACAGCATAAACTCACGCAATATTAACAATACCTGTTGAGTACTTTCTAAACTACAATGTAGCCTCTCACAGATCTACTGAAGCTGGGATTAGTACAAATGTAAAAGGTTGCTAATGGGCATGAATTGTGTTCCTAGGGCAATGTCGTGGGTATTTTTCCAGGTACTTGGGGGGAGTACCAATTTGATTTTTTTCACATACACTAACAATGCTTGTATTTATAGTGATCGTTTAAAAGAACATGTTCAACAATTGTGGTTAGTTTTAACAGCTTTGCAAGATGCAGATTTTACCATGAATCCTGCAGAAAGTAACCTGGGCAATAGGTCACAAAGTATCTTGGATTTGTTATAGCTGATGAGAAGTTATTAATGGATTCAGAGAAGATTTGGCCCATTGTACATTTCCCTGTGCCTATGAATTTAAAGGTGGTAAAGACAGTTTCTTAGGATATGTTACCTTGTATTTAGTATTTGGTTTTTAGTTCAGGGTGTCCTGCAAGATTGCAAAATGAATTACCTGTACATTTCCTGCTTTTTCCTCGGATTTCCTGTACACCTAATAAAGTATACGAGAAACTATCAATTAGAATAGAAGTAATGTATGTAGCTTATCTGTGTGTGTTTCTGATGTACATTCAAACAAAAAGCACAAACGATACAACAGATATGACAAACATATGCAAATAGATGCTCGATAATGAACAGTTTAACTAATTCAAGTTTACTTTCGTTGTAGAGGCAAATAGTTGTAACAAGTGTTTTTTTTTTGTGTCGCATACTGTATTTTCTGCTTTTTTTTTTTCTATTTTTACAAAAGTTAGTACAGTAGAAAGTTGATTATCCGAACGTCGGTTATACGGAAGGATCAATTATCCGAACTCGTTTCAAAAATAAAGAGAATAGGACAACCATGAAGGTCTCTTTCGTCACAGTGTTTCTCTTACCTGCTGAGTTCTTCTGTAGCAGCCATCGGTGACGGTTCGGATTTTTGAACCTTGGCGTCGGTGTGGAGACATTACTTTGTGTGTGTGCCATTTGACGTTTTGAAGAGTTTAATGGACTTTCGATTCATGACTTTTTTGAGTTTTAAGGGTTTTGCTGCCACGTTTAATCACGTTTTTTTGATGTTTTCAATGTTTATTGTGTTTGCAATTTAGATTTTTGCTGGCTGTACGGGTTATTCCCAAAGCCACGTGCCTTTGCACAATTTAGGTGATGGTATATTTGGTTCCCTTACCCGCCCGCAGAGAATAGAGAAGCACTTGTGATGTGCCCTTTCACGTGTTGTTCATAGTAAACACATCTCAGAGGGTGATGGTGCCTTGCCAACTGATTTAATTTTTTTATTTAATGTACAGTTTTTGTTATGGATAACCTTACCATGTTCTCATAAGTAATAAATTTTACGTTGTGCGAAATTGATTTTTTATACGTGCTGTTATCTTCATTTTCAACATATTTCCTTTATCCGGATTTTGCATTATCCGTGTAACATTTCAGTTATTTTATGTGCACTAACATTAACCTTATTTTGAATGACATTTCCCAACTATGGGCCGGCTGGGAATAATGCCATTGCACCAGCTAGCTCAGCGAATTTTGCAGATGGAGGTTGGCAAGTTCCTTTTGAATTAGAAGGCCAAAATTCTGTTCTCGTTTTTTATTGACCCACTCATATTCCATAGTCTCAAAAAAAGAAGTATTACTTGATTTTCATTATTGATAATGAAACTTAAAAACATCTTGCAGCAATTACAGATGAACTGCTAGTGTCTAAAATTTACGAAAAAGGCAAACACGAGGCTGCCTACACCCTAGTGGATACGTACATGAGCGGAAATAATTTAGTATGAACAAATGTTGTTCAATCCAAAAAAGTTATTAGAAGTTAAGCCACGGGTGCTACCTACGCACTGTAAGCTTTCCTCTCACTACCTCATTTTATTTCTCCTCAGCACACATGTGTCCGTTCTCTGCTGTGGTGGCGGTATTCGCGGAAGAGCAATGCACTCGACTCAACCCCCAGCGTCACCCTGTTCTAACCTGCGCTCTGATTGGCTGTCGGCTGACCAAGTCACACTACTCCTCCAATCAGCTATGGCAAGGCGAAAGCCACTCCGGATACTTTTCTTTAATTTTGTGCAATCGACAAAATGCAATACTTACTACCCACAAAGGACTAATGAACAAATACCCTCCAACTGACCTCTACACCAAAAACTGGTGAAATGACCAAATATACACAACTCCGCTTAAATAATCCAACAAATCTTAATCTGAAAATTATATTAATGACTTGCCACCACCACCAAATAATCCAAACCAAAAGAAAACGTAAAAACCTGAAAAAACCACAATGTTACATCCGAATTACCTTTGGTCTCCATTAGTCTGGATAATCTACTTTCTACTGTATTTAATGCTTTTTATTCTATGTAGTTATCTGATGCTAACAAATGCAACATCTGCTATGTATTTATCTCAGTCAGTCGGAAACAGCCAGCCAGCCTCACTTTGGTTACAGCCCATTGCGCCGCACTGCATCACACTATTGTGAAACCAACTAGTAATTCTAGTAAACCAGCTGTTTCAAGTAGCATACACACAGAGATGGGCTCGTAAATACAAACTATTAAAACGAGAAAAAAAATTGCTTAAATTACGAACATTATTTCTGCTTGAAGTAAAACTATTAAAAGAGATTTTTATTCAAAATTATGCCACCATAGCAAATCATTAATGACAAATATTTAAAATAAGAATAAACTGTAAACAAACTAAAAGTAAAGCTGCATAGTACAGCAGTAAATATAAACAAACACACTGTTTATTAATAAAAGCAAAGCTGCAAACTACGGCAGTAAATATGAACACACACTGTTTATTTTCTGCCATCCTAAAAACAAGCATCTAGGCGAAAATTATAGCACACGGGCAACGTAACTTTCTATCGCACTACACCCACAACAGTGGAGTTGAATTGGTCACAGAAAAGTATCAATTTACAACTATGAGAAAACGGTTTGCCATTTTACATGAAATTATCACGAAAATGACAAGAAAATATAGCGTTATAACCACCGCAACTAGATGACTGCCACAAAAAAATCTGTATTTTACTTAAAACACAGTATAGAAATGTTATAGCTCCTACACAAAAAAAAAATATGACCTTTATGACCTGGTACACACAATACATTATTATATAATGAATTCCATTGTAAAAAGGGGGTGAACAGCAACTATAGTTGCAGCACCAAGAATTCCGTACGTAATTTCATAAATAATGAAGTTTCTGGTCTTACACATGTGCAATATGCTGGGAGAGCTGATGACTGCCCTGAAATGATTTGTTAATTTTAAATTTTGAAGAGCTGCAGGCATTTTGGGCTAACCTTGAATTAAATTAATAAACGGCACAAAATAATTGTGGTTAGTTAATACTTTTGAAAACCCTGATTAAATCTGTTTCATGTTATCGCCTTTCCCTTCCTCCTTTGCAATTTGAATTTCACGCTTCAAACTCGATGTTTACTTTCACAGTTGAAGACTTAACTTATATATCTACTGACACATATATATATATATATATATATTATGAAATAGTGCAAATCTATAAGCTTTGTTTATTTAAAAACAAATTTTTATAATTATTTTATATTAAGACAACATTGTTGCAATTCTGAGTGCAGTTCGGAACCTACGCCTCTACATGTTCAGCAATTATACTGAGCCATGTCCCAAGCACAAGTGGCTCTCCATGTAAACTCATTTTCAATTATATTTCATAACCATTTGTGAATCATTTGTTTATTTTGAACCAAATTTGTGAAGCGCATCTGTGCCGGTCACAATGGCACAGCCAGCCCTAAGAGATTCCTGATTGGCTACTCTACGGCCAAGGGACAATTGTCTCCGGCCGAGGGAGTGGTGCAGCTAGGGAACATTGTGGAGGGGAGGAGACAGAAAGAGGGAGAGAGATGAAATGATGGTTGAGAAAGGGAAGTGGGGAAAAAGCCACTAGCTACTTGATGGCTTAAATTTTTTAATTTAAAATGTGATGGTAAATGCTACAATGAAACTGGACGATACCCAATTAAAATTAAATCTACTCACGAGAAGGAGAAACACATTCAGACAATTATTTAGATGAAGCAACGACAATCCCCAAATGCCACGAATAAGCTAGTACAAAGCCACATTTTTCATTCCCAGACAATATATGGTCTGTCCTTACATAACTCATTCAACATAACATAAATGCTTGCTTCCGCAACAAGGAATATAAATGTTTAAATGTCTTTTGTACAGTCACACCGTCCTGTGAAATAGTTTGGTTTCATGTTGTCATTTTACATATGATTAATACGAAAACGTGTAGCCGATCATGGTGTGAAAGTTAGAGAAGGTATATATCAACCAAAGTTGCGCAAACATTTTTAATTGCATTTAAAGCACGTGCCTACATATCACACCAAATTCATACAATTCATTGCATTGTATAATTACAACAGAATCCTCTGCTTCAATTCTTCAGCATGTCGGGCCTCTGCCAAAGACATAATATAAACTTGCAGAAGTAGTCGAATTGAGCTATTATACAATCATGATGACATGCACGCCAGCAGAGGCGGTCAGGCTCAAGCCATAGTGCAAAGAAGAAAGGCATTCCCATACCACCACATTCCTGCTGCATTAATCAACCCCTATCACAGTTGTCATTTACAGCAGGGGGCTACGGAGACGTACTTTTCTTATTTCCTTCTCTGTCTCTGAAGGACATTGACGCTGATATTAGTAACGTGCTGTGGTACTGCTGATATTAGTAACGTGCTGTGGCACTCCAAATTTTAAAGGCAGTGCAGATTCTTTACCGTTAAGTTCCCTTGGTGCAATTTCTGAAGTTCTAATGCCAATTTCATAAACCAGAAAAATTTCAGCCATTCAGAAAAATTCTTTGACATTTCCCAATTGCTGGACATACTGGTAATTGTACTAGACTCAAAAGTCCAACAAAATAGTAACAGGAACCAGTTGTACGGTTCCATAATTCAGGAGCCGCGTTTCATTTTATTTTTTTTCTTGTAAGGAGTCGAGCAGAACTTTTATTGATGTCAACTTTTGGAGAGGAAATTCAAATTGTTTTAATGATTTTATAAAGTTGCTGAGTTTTGTCCCCTAAATGCTGATGGAGGAGGATGGTGCTCCAGGCGGAGTCTTCATGGAATGAAGAGGCCGAGGTCGTTTGAGGGCTCGCAGAGACTGGCCCCTGATGGATCTTCGGGATACTCGAGTCCATCGCATCAGGGGAAGACGTTTCTTACCTCTGTTAACACACCAAAGACATTGCTGATAACCATAGATGTGGCAGAGGCAGAATGGAACTTTCCTCTGCAAACAAACTTACAAATGGCAATCGGCTGGGTCACAGACAAGCGGAGATATCATACACGAAAACTAGGTCTACACACTATGCCAGGGCCCTGCATACTTACCACGTCAATGAGAGCGCTGTGTGTGAGCCAAAGTTCCAGCTGTGATGTCACGAGCGCTAACATTGCAGAACACTCAATTAGTCGGCCCTGTGTTTCTCAGCAATGACGAGTGTTTGCTGTTTTCAAGACTTTGATCAAGAAAAAATTACCAAATAACTTCTCTTTGGCTTCTGCGCAAGCCCTATTTTATATTCAATCTCATGATTGGCTAATATTTTTAATTAATAAAAATAAAATTAATTTCTATGTTGCCAAATTTATAAGGTGGGAGAGGAAAGTGGTAAATTTAGGGATAGAGCTACTTATGAAGAAACGGCTCTTGGACTTTTCGGCATGACTTGTAGTTCTAAGTATTTTCTCTGGTGGTTGCTCAAATATTTCAGACCCTTCTGGTCACCATTTAGGGTTATGTTGCGACCAAAACTATTTTCATATGAAACATAATTTTGGACTTATTTTGGGAAATGCAATTTCGAAACTTTATTTTTGCAGAGCCTTCAAAATTTGAAGGAAAAAAAGTTATGTTGGAAATTTTATGCCTAAGGAGACAGAAAAATTGTTACATCAAATTAATGTTTTAGTAAGGCACTGCTGTATGCCTGTTATTTTCTTTGTGATAGGCTCATGAAGTATATATCAATGGTATAAAGTGGGACATACATTCCCGAGTAATCAGAATATATGAAGAAGGGTGACCAGTGATCACGTAACACCCTAAAAATCCTTTCACACAATCAAATTACCATCAATTTTTATTGAATTTAACTCATTGAATGCTATATGACGTCATATGAACATCACAATCGGGGCCATTTTCTCTTTCAATGTCTTGAATGTCTCGTTTTCCTTCAAGATATCAGTTTAGAACATGTTCTAAATTTTCTTGAAACCAAAATTTCAATCACATATTGCAACTTCTCTGACAGCATTAAAGGACGTAATCGAATAAAAAAATAGATTCGTGAGCACACAAAATAAGGATGCATATTTTATGAAAAGAAAATATACAATAAAATTAAGAAAATTAGTTGTGGTTTAACCAATTATTTTGGTGTCGTGCACGAGTCTGGGATACCTAATTAAAAAAAGGTAATTTTGGTATTTTTAAAAACTGGCTTCATTAAAAAGTTTGTGATAACTTTTCATGTGAACACCTGAAAGCTTTTTGGATTCAATTCATTGAAAGACAAATGAAGTAACTTTTTAGTTCAATAAATTGAATTTGATAAATATTTGATCATGTAAAATGACCTTAAAAGTAAAATTTTGTAAATAAAAAAACTAATGAGCTGTGATAAAAGAAAAGAATGTAAATAATTTTTATTAAGTCATTTTTAAATAATATAACACCAGGGGTCGGCCCGCGGAATCCGCGGGTTCACTGTTCTTGGGTTAGGCAGGTAAATGGGTGCAATTTGAAATCCAATAATTTTTTTTGACAGTGTGTTATTATTTTAATGTATACCTAGGGGGCTTTAGTTGTATTGAGTCCATTATGGTACGAATTTTTGAATTATCTTATAAAATACCAAAGTTATGGTAAAATCACAAAACTCAAGAGATGGGCTAAACATTCCAAATTATGAACCAAACCTGAACTTTAACTTTAAGGTTATAGTCTGTTCTGGTCGACATTGTTTGCCATGTAAAAAATTGGTTCTAGTTCGGTTTGAAAGATTTACAAGAGTTCTTGTTTGGTTAAAAAATTTGCTAGAAACTAACAACATTAACAAAATTCAAAACAAACTTACTTCACCTCAAAGATGTTGAGGGGGTGGGGGGGGGGAGGACACTAGGCACAACACAACAATAATTGCTAAACAAAGTCATTTTTTTTTTTTTCAGAAGCAGTGATGACAACAATGTATTTTGAACTCTTATGGTGTGTAAAACCAGCTGCTTTCCTGTATTAACTTATGGCATTTTTAATTTTATAAATTATTGTACACAAAATAAGTTATTTATGGCAGGAATGGGCCACTAGGCTACTGATTACATTATAAAAAGTAAACAGAATACACCAGTACTCACAGGGCGGTACTCGTAGACATACACACACAAAAGTCACACGAACACATTTTCCACACAGATGCATGTGGAAAATGTGTTTGTCTGACTTTTGTTTGTGTGTGTATGTACGAGTACTGCCCTGCGAGTACTTGTGCATTCTGTCTACTTTTTATAATAGAAAATAAATTAATTATTTGAGTTTTTTAAAAAAAGACATTTGCAATTAAAATATTGTGTGTTGCTAATTTGTGGTATCCACATACTTTTAAAAAGAGTAGAAAGATACAGTTCTCAGTGTTTTAATGATTTATCTATCAGTTACATCCATAAAAACCAAAAGTTAATGGCCTTACACTTCACTTTTAAACCATTATAGACGAAATTGTGAACGTGGTTATACACGTTTGTGTTATATGCTTGAACAAATAAGGGTTGAACTGTAACTGTCATTTTGTATATATTGTTATATTGTATGTGTTTATTTTTTATGTTACATGTTAACCTATTAGAGATGGAATTGCTAGGATGGTTTTACATGTTTGTTTTATGTTATATCCTTGAACTATTAAGGGCTGAACTATGAAGCCATACAAGTGGGATAAGGAATTTTTTTAAAGTTCAGTTCGAGTTTGGTTCAAGTTCGATGAATTATAGCATTGTTCTGTCCGAGATCGGTTCAAGTTCAGTTCGATAAAAATATTCTAGGTTAAGTTTGGTGCTAAAATCTGGGTTCGTCCCACCTCTACAAAATTCCTATATTTGTAAACTGTTTCATTGCACAATTATTGACATCGAGTAACAGTCTCACAATAATTTTTATAGCAAAAATTGAAAACCCGTCTAAGAGTTGTTTGCAACTTCAGCCATGTCACAGCACATGAACATACACCAGGGGAAGAAACGAAAGTGAAAAGGGTACCATGGTAGTTGCTAGGCAACCATTTCCCCCTCTTGGCAGGTTTGCAAGGGGAGGAAGACACACTGAACCTGGCTGTGGCAAACTACAGACAACAGCTGAGCGTACCCGAGGGTAGCAGACATCTGCAGACCAATAGAGAGAGTATGTGAGAATGCCGCTCTAGTTGGCAAAAACTTCCCCTCTCACCAAGAGTGTAAGGGGAGGAAGCGAGGTCACACCCCCTGCACCGAGCGCTGAACTGGACAGAGGAAAGAGAAACCAATAGCATTGGTTGACACGCTTGTCACTCAATTCACTCTCTGTTGTGCTACGTTAAACATTACAATAATTTCCTTCACATCAAAAAATAAAAAACAAAAACTGGAAAATCGCAAAATAAGTGTGTGCTGAGCTATCATTTTCCTAAGTTTGATTACAGCTTTCACTCTGGAAACGAGTGTGTATAAAATGGAGATAGTGTTGCTGGTTTATCATTGGTTAAGGACATTTGAGTTGCAGGCCATTTACAGTCTGTTTCAAGTGTAATGTGGGTGTTAAATAGTTTCAGTTTGTGTCAATACTGTATAGTGCAATGCGCAATTTTCATGGCCAAGTTGTTGTGTGTTCATGATTAGTATTGACGCTATATCGCCACTGTGGAAGACAGTGTGGCTTATAGTGTCGTGGTTAATGCCTCCAGGCACAGACTATAATGTGCTTGGAGGTTGAGGGTATTGTAATAATGAAGCCTTTTACTGTTTCATTTGTTAAGGACGAATATATTGTCTTGAGTTTACACAAGTACTACATACATCAGCCCTTCCGAGGTGTGGTACCTAATTTGACTGCTCGTATTCACTGGGCGACTTCGTGGTTGAGTGGGGCTTCTCTGGGCGACGATTTTTATACTTAACTCAGCGGTGAGTGTTGGTAGGCTGTCATCTGGGAATGAGCTCCGGCGAAGTGGTTAGGCCTTGGAAGAAGGTCCGCAGGTGCTGCCGTCTCCCGGGACTGCGGTTCGGACTCGTGTTCACGTCTTCTCGCGATTCCTTCACGCAACTCTTCCCTCGGCGCTGTGATAATCAACTGTCCCCCACTACTCTCGTAACGGGGTTTTTATGCTTGCCAGCCTTCAGTCTTAATTGTCGGCACGTGGCGCCTTGTGGGGGGGAGGAGGTGAGGGGGGTGGAGTGGTAGAACGCAGAACAATGCCTTTCCAAACACGTGTCCTGGTTTCTGAAGGTTT